>JAECMU010050122.1:8387-19713 GCA_016106625.1 Dracogyra subfuscus | reverse complement strand
TTCTTTCTTTCTTTTCATTTAGTTACTTGCTGGTGTTTTCTCTTGTATGGTATGTGCAATCCTGTCTCTGAGAATGTGTACATAAAATAACTCTTGCTGCTAAATTAGTAGAAGTAGCCTCTGCTGGCTGCTGGTTTCTTTTTCAACCCTGACATAACCTCTTTAAACCTAACAGCTTGATTATCTCTAACTGTTAACCTCTTTAACTTCAGGACTTAATCTGCTTAACCCTAACAGTTGACCTCTTTAACCATAATGGTTAACTTCTTTAATGCCCAGGTTAGCATGCTTGAATCTAGATTATGTATAAGGTTGAGAATATTCCTTTAGTGCATGCCCAGGTTAGCATGCTTGAATCTAGATTATGTATAAGGTTGAGAATATTCTTTTAGTGCATGCCCAGGTTAGCATGCTTGAATCTAGATTATGTATAAGGTTGAGAATATTCCTTTAATGTCAGGAAAGTGAGAGCAGTGGTCAAACTACTAGTACCTCTTGTATGACATCCTTTACATAGGGTCATTTTACTGATATCCACATGAACTTTCACTTCTCATCTGTCCTACTAACTGGTCATGGAAGGTTTGGCTTGGTCAGATGCTACAAAGATAACACTTGTTGGATGATGGACGTTGAAGGCAATTTTAAATGATGGTCAAATTATTGTCCGATGGATCCTCGTTAATTTGGCAAGTGATCATAAGTGGACTGTTAAAGGCGTAGTTTCTGTATAATTCTGATAGTGGAGGAGGGCACAAGTCGTTGTGTTATGGTTTACTGTCTTTAGAACATGACATTTTCTCCTGGAGCTGATAAAGTCCTGTGAGACATGAAGAGCTGAAAAATTAAAATGTCTGCATTAAGATAGTGGCTGACATTTTAATGGCTGCGCTGATCGTTGTGAGATTCTGGCAGTCATATTTTTCGTTCTTTTCTCAGAGAATTGGACCTTTGTACAAGGAAAGGTTTCGTCCTTCTCCATAAATATTGGGTACTAAAGTGTTCAAGTGGTTTTGATTATACTTTTTTTCTTCTTTTGTTTTGCAGAATGTTTTTTAAATAAAACATTTACTGGTGACAGTATTGTCTTTTTTAAAATACTTTTTGTATTGGTTTAATTATATAAAACTTTATTAATTCATTAAAACATTTTTTACCATCCATCCTTCCATTTATCCATTTATCCATGCATCTATTTATAGTCTGATATATTTACTGGCACATGTTATTGAACAGTATTATTTACTGCAGCCTAGGTTGAAATGTTTTAGGTCTTTTTTTACATTTCTATTTTTGTACTTTCTATCTAACTACATGTCAAATATTAACAGAATAATGTGAAATTGAAAAATGTGCTTTCTCTATTTGATCAAGCATTGACGTGGTTAGGTATTCCCCTTGCTACAATGTGATATATACACATTATCCCTGTTACCTGGCTCTCAGTGTTCCTAGTCAAACATGGGTAAAACCATTGTGTTGTTGTTGTGTTGGTTTTAAACGTGACATTGAAACTAATGTGTGTTCAACCTGCAGCTCTATTTGCAGACTTCACAATGTTTGTTATAATGCCGCCACCCACCACCACACCAGCCAAGCATTGAATACAGTTTGATTTGCAATACATGTATCACACTGCACCCTCCACTAACCTGTAACTGTAAACTACTGTCTAAATTATATGGTGGAAACAGGAGGAGGCTTCCACTTGTAAAAAAAACATTCCGAGGTGGCAGTCAAATGAACTTTGGGAAATAAAACTGTTTTCAAGCACAAGTCCATGAACATTAGGAGTTGATCATCTTACAGCCAATAGCATTGTGCTATTATTTAGAAACCAGTAAACGTTTGCTGAAAAATGTTACTCTATTTCCAGTCTTTAACAATGCCAAGCTTCAAATCACACCCTCATTGTTTACTTTGTGGGGGTCATGTTTCAACATTCTCTGCTGTTAAGAAGTCACAGTTAATCTGAGGGTGTGAAATATCCAAGCATATGTCTCTCAGTGTCTGCCTACTAGAGTCTCAAAATTCACTATTTGAGGGAGACTTGGGACAGGTTTGTCATTGACTCACTTGATTGATGGTCTATTCTCGTTTGTGTGGTTTGAGAATTCATTATTTTATCATTTCAACTGACTTTTCACATTCATACATATGCATTTAAATGCACTGTCATTGTATAGATGGAAACACTAACCAAAGATACAATTTGTTGCAGGATCAACCCTCCTTAGTGGACCTGTTGGTTGATTTATATTGCAACCAGTGCCTTCATGGCATGGCTATTGTTTGTGCTGTTCTGTTTGTAGGAAGTTCATAAAAGAAAAAAGAACAACATTAAATCAAAGACAAAAATACTTTACATTCTTGGCAGTACACCTGTTAATTTCTACACTCTGTGCACCATCCTTTTTTACCTAGTTTTTGTGGAAACTATTTAATGTGCATAAATTACTCTTTTTTTCATTTTTAATGACAACAAATGTAAAACGGTTGCTTTATAAGACAGTCAATTTATTTATTTATTTTAAATAGTAGTACTACTGCATTATTAAAAAATAAATGAGATTTTTTGGAGGTGCAGGACTTAAGTGTATAATTTAAGAGAACAGCTGGTTCATAGGTAAATGATTCAAAGTAAAACTTAAAATGTTTATTTAATATAAGGTATGGTTGAAGTTAACGGCAACATCAACAGCAGTTACCATAGCTGTGATATGCATTGGAGAAGCTTTAATGACTGTAGATTTTGTTTACCTTTGGATAAAAAAATATTTCTGTCAGTTGAAGGGATAATTTTTGGTTTTTAACTTTGTATTTATTTGATACAAAAGTTACTGATTAAAAATTGTTGAAGGCAAAATTGTTATATGACCATAGACGAGCATTTTGCCTGCAGCAAAAATCTTTCAAATTGCCACAGGTAACATTCTTAAGTTTGAGCTCTGATAAATCATATATTTTTAAGTGTATTAAATATAGTCTTTTAAGTATAATATTTTCTTAACTAATAAAAGTAGTAGACTTTTGATAGATTACCTTATTTAAGATAAATGGGCTGGTTAAAAAGGGGAAAAAAACATTTTATAGATGCATCAGAACCTTTTAGTCTGTGAATAATATTTTAATTACTTCAACACTAGGGTTTAGACTGAGAAAGGATATCTACTGCTGTCACATAGGCTACTCCTCCTGTTGAGCAGCAAGAGGTCTTTTATATGCACTTAATCATATGTATCACAGTTTTTGATAGCTGTTGAGGCACTAGCTATGATGGAGGGAGAAACCAGCCTGATGGGTTAGGTTGAACAGGCCTATAACCCATGATAGGTCAGGTGAGCTACATGTCCCCCCCCCCCCATCCCGGCTAACTGGGGATAGGTGACAGGTTTCTTCATTACTGTGCATATGGAAAGAAAGAAAGAAAGAAATGTTTTATTTAATGACACACTCAACACATTTTATTTACGGTTACATGGCATCAGACATATGGTTAAGGACCACACAGATTTTGAGAGGAAACCCGCTGTCGCCACTTCATGGACTACTCTTTCCGATTAGTAGCAAGGGGTCTTTTATTTGCACTTCCCACAGGCAGGATAGCACAAAGCCATGGCCTTTGTTGAACCAGTTATGGATCACCTACACCTACCCATTGAGCCTCGGGTTTGGATTCAGTAACTAGATTAAAAATCCCATGCCTCGACTGGGATCCGAACCCAGTACCTACCAGCCTGTTAACCGATGGCCTAACCATGACGCCACCCAGGCTGGTCCGTGCATATGGAATACATGTATTTTTATCAGATACTCACCACTGTGTGTAATCAACAGCTTTTAAGTGACCAGTCCACTGCAGCTGTCTATTCAAGCATGCCCGTCATGGACACCACATCTCACTTTTATCAGAAAGTTCTACCCAAGATAGACTTTTCAATTATCCTGACAGGATCTTTTGTATATATATGCATTTTTCCCACTGTGAAGAAAAGTATATTTGTGTGTTTTGTGTGGACTGGGGTAATACAAGCTAGTGAGAAAGACAAACGTGTAGATTAGCCTGCACCTGTAACATTCTACACCTGTGTGCCACAGTCCGGGGATCATTGAGAGATCTCTGCAGGGAGCTGCTAATCCACTTGCTGTGGCCGGCCAACCTTTCAAGTGGAGGTCCATGTGCTATTCCGTGCCCCTCCATAACGCATGTGCTAGATTTCATAGCCCAGCGGTAGACCTCTAATCTGATTTACATCATTCTGCAGGCTTCGTGACACCCACCCGTCCTGCTGATTCGCCTTTAATAACGTGATTAAACACTGGCTTTATTGTAATGGCCTCACACTACAAGTCAGCTGGTTTACTCTATCTGGTTTTCCACAATCATTTTACATAAACTAGCTAGCGTCTTGTGATAGGATGTAGTTATTAGTATGATCGGACTAATTAAAAGTAGGTTTTTAAAAATAAATATTATCTACTTTTCTGAGATATAGTTTGATTCAGATTTGACTGTTCAGGCTAGTTTTAATACCATAATATAGTTCAGTTATAATCATATTTTTAAAAATCCTCTTTTTTCTGTTATAACTATAATTTGAAATGTTTTTGGAATTGCTTCATTTCTCATTTAAAAAAATCAAATGTGTAATAGCATACAATAATGGTGGGTGATTGATATTTTTTTAAACAATATTACTTATACAATTATGTATGTTTATTTTTATATAAAATAGATTTGAAAACTATTTCCAACCTCCATCAACAATAGTGAAACGGAGGCAGATTAAAAGCCATTTAAGTGATATACTTGTAATCAGGTGAGGTGATTCATGACTGCTCCTATACAATCTGAGAGTGACTGTGTAGCACATAAACAGTGCTGGGCCAGTTGCCCGTCAGATGACTGGAGCCTCTGTCGCTGTGACAAATGTATGGTAGACGGAGACGACACCTTCACACAGTCCACAACATAATGTGCTTTTACCTACTAACTGACGATGATTAATCACGTTTGTTAACAGCTTTTAACCATACTCTCTAAGTATCAGTGAACAGACTAATAGTTTTTAAGTGTCGCAGATGCCTCGTGTTCCGCCATGTGTAACGGCGGATACTCTCACCTGTCAACACATACGCTTGCACTCGGTGCTCTCGGTGCAACTTTCATCGGTTACTGCAAAACACAGGCAACAACACATTGGTAGATCATAGTTTGATAACATGTCATCCAAGGTATGGCTATCAGCATTGCATCACTCATTCTTCCACCTGATGTTTATCACTATCACACAGACGAAAAATACAACTCTTAACAACTTAATTACAAAGGTGGTTTTATTTTATGACATAATAATTCTATAACTGGTGGATTCAAAATTATGGTACATTTTTAAATAAAAATTAATTATTTTTAAGACACCAACTTGAAAAATGTTATTATTTCAGTAAGCGTAAACAATAAGATTTTCATTTTTTTTTAATATAATATACTTTTTCTCAAAGAGCTCCCAACCTAGACATGCATCACCTATGTTCTGGGGATATTACATTATTTTTGAAACAATAAATAGAGAGTATGTATTGTCCTGAATGGAAATCAGTATACAGAAGAGCACTTCCTGCTCACTGGCATAAATCACTGAATGTGTGAATATTCATTTCAGTTTCAAACTTGCACTGCTGTTTTGCCACGTTCAGATAAAGATCTGTTCTGAAGAGACGAGATTATACACCAGTTATATAACTGTAAATCACTCTCACACTCAGACAGATAATACAGACCTAGACATTGAGATGGATGGGTGGTCATCTAGACAGACATATAGACAGGCAGGTTGGAGTGGTTGATGGCTGTCAGTTAAACAGTTAGATGGATGGACAGACAGACAGACACTTTGTAAACTTATATTAGTTATAAATACAAATAATTAAATTTCATTACATTCATTACAATTTAAGGTTATCCCATTGGTCCAGCCATAGCAATGTGAATTTGGTCATTTCTCAATGAATGTAAAAATTACATCATTGGGAAACGTCATATTTATATTGGTACATTGACTTATTGATGGAGCACATTGGGCTATTTTTCATCACAGCCAGTGCACCACGACTGGTATGTCAAAGGCCGTGGTATGTGCTATCCTGTCTGTGGGATGGTGCACATAAAAGATCCCTTGCTGCTAATCGGAAAGAGTAGCCCATGAAGTGGCAACAGCGGGTTTCCTCTCTCAATATCTGTGTGGTTCTTAACCGTATGTCTGACGCCAAATAACCATAATTAAAATGTGTTGAGTGCGTCGTTAAATAAAACATTTCTTTCTTTCTTTTTTTTATTGATCGAGTGTTATTCTTTAGAACAAAATTAATTTTTTGAAATCTAAATAAAATATGAACTTTTAACATTATTAAAACATTATTATTAGTAAGTATGTTTCAAATTTAATCATTAGGAGTGTCTGTTATTTCTTTTACGTTCATCTGTGTATATACAAAAACAAATCATATGCGAAGATATGTGTGTATGGCTTCCTGCTGATTCACACACTTTGTTGAAGGTAGAAGATATAAGAGACATTCCATATGGTAACTGTAGAGGAGGTTGTGGGTTTTCCCTTGTACACTCATTAATATCCTTCGTGGACTGCAGACGGCCCGGGTAGTGGAGTTGCGTGTCCAAGATGTAGACTTACACTGTATGAAGACTAATACTTCATTTCTCATAATGCAGTTATCACTCCAGAGTGGTCTTTGGAGGCTGGTCAGTAACACTGTTAGTGGACGAACACTGTTAGTGTTGTCTTTAATATTCCAGCATCATTACCACTGATAATGTGCGGTGACACACGACAAGAAAATGCTTTCTTAGTTTTATGTTCTGTCTGCAGCCAGTTGTCACACAAATGTTATTTGTTGTACTAATCACATCACATTCACAGTATACCAGTACTGAGTGCATTTTAATATTCAGTTTAACAATTGTGCATCAGTTCAGCCATTTTCATTTGATAGCAATGAAATTTTAAACCACTTTCCAACAATAGGAGAGCACATACCCGGTATATATACCACAGCCTTTTACAGAAAATTTCGTAGCATTCTTGTTTTTGTGATAAATCATAATTTTATAGTTTAAGAAAAGTTATCAATTCCACATTTTAATATTATGTATATTACTGTCTTGTGCAAGTCTTGGTCATGCTCAGAGTAGATGTGCCTAGACTTTGTATAGCGTGTCCTATTCTACCTATTGTATATATTGTACATACTCAATAATAGGTGTGTATATTGGTACAATCATGGATTAGTTTTACTTGTTAAAGGGACATACCCTAGTTTCAGTTCATGAAAATTAACATTAAGTTTAGTTTAATTTACAAACCTGTAACACATTTTGATAAAGTTACAATTGAGTGAAACATGAGTCTTTGACTTTGAAATGGTGAAATACCCTCTAAAATTGAATAAAACTCGACTACATAACTGTTACTTCTCAGAGGCACGTGCCTTTTTAAAAATATGAGAAATGCATTTTGTGACATTAAAAAACATCAGGATGACCAAAAACACTTCGAATGTACGGAAATGGATACTTTAAACAATAAAATTTAAGTAAAGTATGATTTCAGTTATCAAAAAACCGCTTCTAATAGTCAAAACTATGTCTTAGTGTTTAAAAACTAGGGTGTGTCCCTTTAATATAATCAAGTTTTTAAAAAGATATCAATGAGTGCATTAAATTTGCCTTATTTTAATTATTGATGAACATCTTATAAAGTTGTAATTAATTGCAGAATATTGTTGATAGATTTTTTATTCATCACATTTTTTCTTCTTTGTTGAATGACTGTTGGTATGTCCCAGAGTCTCTCCCACTTCATCAGTGAACAAAGCTGTTGTTCATACCATGCATGTGTTTAATTCTCACTCTGCTAGTACAATCACCTTCATATGGTGTGACATGTACAAGTATTAACAGATCTGACAGTGCAACAATCACTTTAATAACAAGAAAGAAAATGATACAAACACTAAAATGTTTTAGCTATGCACAGTCATGACAGACTTTAAAAAATACGGTAAAAGCCCTTTTCAAATGAACAGTTCACCTATATGATTATTGCAGTGAATGAGGCTGCCGTCGGTGCTATACAGAACATTGAAAAGCCCAGACCCAAACTGAGATGGCGCGCAATCCTATGAAATACGCCATTATAGTTCTTTCTTCAGTCAATCTGTATTGCACTCCTGGGCAGTCATTTCCTTTCATATTTTATATGTTTATTACAAAAGCTATGAACATAATACTTAATTCAGAAATGACAATTTCAGTCGCTCAGCAGGAAAAATCACAGAGACTTCCAAGGTTTCTATAAGGCTATTGTTGAGTCTACCTCCCATCAGTGAAAATGTGCCTGCAAAAGTAAATAAGGCATGTTTTTCTTCAAATAAGACGGTGAAGTGTGTATAATATAGGTTGTTTCACAAAGTAGGTTTTTTTGGTTATATTTCTCACTAGCTACTTTTAAACAAACTAGCATTTGTTTTCTTTCTTGTACCTATTTAAGATTTAAGTATGCTGTCCTAGATACACTATACCATAGCTATGTGGGATGTCTGTTTAGAACAGGGATTAATGGCTAGTTATTAGTGAGAAAGAAGTTTAGTTACTGGTGAAAGAGAAGATTAGTTAATGGTGAGAGAAAAGTCTAGCTGTTAGTGAAAAAAGTTTGTTTTATTTAAGGATGCCACTAGAGCACATTGATTTTTTATGTTATCATCAGCTATTGGACGTCAAACATATGGTTAGTGAATGACAAGTTTAGTTGTTAGAGAGAAAAGTTTAGTTATTAGTGAGAAAAAAGTTGTTATAATGGCTTTACACCTCCCATTTGAATTGGGACTAATGATTAAAGGGTTTTGGAATGTAGTATCTACATTTAAATTAGTACTAAATAAAAGGTAGGGTTTTGGAATGTAGTATCTACATTTAAATTAGTACTAAATAAAAGGTAGGGTTTTGGAATGTGCTCTAGAGGTTAAAGTTTGTTTTGCTTAAAACACCACTAGAGCACATTGATTTATTAATCATCAGCTATTGGATATCAAATATTTGGTAATTTTGACCTGCTACATTTTTCCTTTAGTAGCAAGGAATCTTTTTATATACACTATCCCACAGACAGGCAAGCACATACCACAACCTTTGATATACCAGTCATGGTGTACTGGCTGGGACAAGAAATATCCCAATGGGCCCACCAATGGAGATCAATTCTAGACCTGACTGCACATCAAGTGAGCACTTTACCACTGGACTACATCCCATTTACCAGTTCTAGAGGTGTCGTTAAACAAAAACAAATTTTTTCCTTCCTTCCTTCCTTCCTTCCTTCCTTCCTTCCTTCCTTCCTTCCTTCATTCATTCATTCATTCATTCATTCCATCATTGAGCTGGTACTGTAGTGTAGTGATGCTTAGACAGGATCTGTAGCCTGTCAGTTGAAGGTTGTGTGACTGCCACCCATTATCTGCTGGTAGCGGGATTCACTTTATTGGCTTTTGGCTTAAAGTTGATCCCCGGCAGTGTGTAATGGCTGTCAGACAGGAATATTAGATACAAATTATACACACTCAACAACATATGTTCCCCATCTGGGTGTAATTTTTGTCAAAAATAAGAAAGGAAAAAAACAATTATCTCTTGGAATTTAGAAGCATTTTAAAATAGAACTTTTATACCCTAAAAAAAGCAATTCTTTGAAAGCCTTTCAAAATACATTTTTGGTAAAGCCAGGAGTAATGTTTAAAATGAACTGAGCTGTTTAGTGTCGGTCTGAGTAAGGTCAGTAACTGATATGGTACTCAATCCACGTTTTCCTATTACAATAAATTCCTAGAAGTGGTATCAAAGGAAGAAAAAAGAAGTAGAAATTGTCATTGTAATGAGTGAGATATGGTGTTTTTGTGAAGATAAAGTCTGTGGGTTTTTTTTCCAGTTTGACTTTTTAGAATGGTATGCAACAACAGTATTAAAATGGATCATTAAAAAATTGCAGCAATAAATACATTACAATATTACAGTTGTTTTAGCAACCAAAGCTTTTATATGATCTAAAATAAAACTGTTGCAAGAATTAAAAACTGTGTGACTACATGTATGTATGGAAAATGGAATCATTATTATATAAGCTTATAGTGTACTGGTGTTTATATTCTTTTAGAGGATATACATTATTATTGGATGAAAAATCATACCTGATTTGAGCGGGCAGCATAGCCCAGTGGTACAGTGCCCGCCTGATGCGAGGTCGGTCTAGGATCGATCCCCGTCAGCTAACCACTGGGGTTTTTTCTCGACATAACCATATGTCCGACGCCGATATAACCGTACTTATAATGTGTTGAGTGTGTCGTTAAACAAACCCCAAAACAACAACAAAAAAACCCATACCTGATATTTATTTTCTCCAGACCATTCTGACCATGTCAAGGTTGGGGAGCCTTGAATTCATGGCCTTACATCAAAGTAATATAATTTAAGTACAAGTACATATATCAAATTTGTGGTATAATAATGTTGTATAATCATATATAACAATTTGCTATATAAATGCATTGGTAAAAAAAAAAAAATTAAAATTGCTATGACGCATATAATGGAAAGGACTGGGAAATATAGGAGAAGAAGATATAATGGTTAAAACACATAATAATAAATTGATAAATAAATAAATAAATAAGCAAAAAGGTTATTGAATTTACCAGGTGTTGGATTAATTCAGATAGAATTCATTTATGCACCACATTGTGGTAGACCTCTTTTTACACACCCAGTGTTTACAGTGGAGCTACACGCACAGATCTACACTATAAGAGATTTGTGAATGTCAAACCTGGCTTTGAACTCATTTTATTGATGCATCTTTGATTGATGTTCATTCGCTGGCTGTAATCGGCCTGCCTGCCACATTCTTCTGCAGGTATGTAGATTAGCCCATTTTAACTTGCTGTCCTCCACACCACACCCCTATGTAAGCAGACGTGTACACCCTACTGAGAACTGCATCCCTCATTATGTCATGATATATCATTGTAGAAATGATTTACTGATATCTGCACTGCCGAGCAGTCTGCTCTGACTGTACATAACAAAAGGGACTGTTTGTCAGTTTAGTCGTTTAAATGTGTTTGTTGAGGACAGGGTAGTACTTTTTCTCTTTGTCATAATACTTTGTGCCATTCAAAACTCCATAGCACCATCACCCTCACCCCTGCCTGCTACTGACCTTGGTGCTGGTGCTCCTCCATCCCCCCCCACCCA
>JAECMU010050110.1:0-11003 GCA_016106625.1 Dracogyra subfuscus | reverse complement strand
GCCAACACGATAAGATTTCCCTTAAAACACTTATGCATCTGAAATTGCCTGCACGACCGCTGTCGACTTTATTGAAAAGACAGTCTCATTATGAAGACTCCATAGTATTGCAATCCGAGGACGAACAGGACATTTCGATAAGTTGGGGACAAACATAACATTCGAAGGAATAAAAAAGGGTTTTTTATTATTCAGTTTTTTTTTTTTAATGAGCTATGTGAAAAGAAAATGGTGTGACAGTCGACCTTCGTTGGCAGTATCTACGGTAATAGTTGAGTAGGTTATCATTGACACAGCATTTTTTTTTTTTTTTTTTTTTTTTTACATTATGTATTGCACTGCATATCATTTTCAAACTAAGCCAGTTAGTAAAAAGAACATTTTACCATCAACACGCAATATAATAAACTACATTTGTGCAAAATATCAATTTTCTGCTTGGCACACATCCCTGCTATTCAACTTCAAACAACTTTTTTTATTATTATCACCCGATATTCAGAACATGCTGTTGTAGCGCACGCCTGTTATGGGCACACAAGTTGTGGAGGGGAGAGGAGGGACCGCCTGCACTGGCAAGTACAAGGGAGCACCAGCAGCCTGATCAAGATCGGTAGCAGGCGGGGGTGGGTGGTGATGGTACTATGGAATTTTGAATGGAGCAGTTAATATGCGAATGAGAAAAAGGGGCGCCATTTTGTTTGAGGAAATTTGGCGCAGTTGATGTGAGCAGGACTCGGGCCTGTACTTATAAATCTCTAATGATGCCACACGCCTCGTTGGCACAGTGGTTAAGCCATCGGACTACAGGCTGATAGGTACAGGGTTCGCAGCCCGGTACTGGCTCCAACCCAGAGTGAGTTCTTAAGGGCTCAGTGGGTAGGTGTAAGGCCACTACACCCTCTTATCTCTGACTAACCATTAAAGGGACATTCCTGAGTTTGATGCACTATTTTAAGATGTTATCGATTAATAAAATATTTCTACGATTAAACTTACATATTAAATATATTTTCTTGTTCAGAATATTAGTGGCTGTATATTAAACGTGTTTCTGATCGTTCTAATATTTGTACTAAGTTAATTTTCATTTTATTTCTGTAAAAAACTTTTTTCGTACGTATGAAATTATTTGAAGACGAAATCCAGTTTGGGGTTCTTACAAATATTAAGACGACCAGAAACACATTAAATATATAGACATTAATATTTTAAACAAGAAAATATATTTAATAAGTAAGTTTAATCGTAGAAATATGTTATTAGTCGGAAATATCTTACAATGCAGCAAACTCGGGAATGTCCCTTTAACCAACTAACCCACTCTCCTGAACAGACAGCTCAGATAGCTGAGATGTGAACTAGGACAGCGTGCTTGAACCTTAATTGGATATAAGCACGAAAATAAATTGAAATCAAATCAATGCCACACGCATACAATTTGTATGATGTTATCATGACATTAGTGTATCAAACTCTATTAGAGTCTCGAGTCTTAGACACTAAAGGTTTTATAAGCACCGGATCTCCTCCGTGGACCAACTGGGCTCTTTCTCGTCCCAACCAATGCTCCACGGCTGGCATCAAAAGCTACAGTGTGTAATATCATATATCTGTTCTAAAGTGCACCTAAAATACTCCTTGATGCTATTTTGAAAGTGAAGCCTATGTAACTGTGAGCAGATTATTATTTAACATTCTAAACCAAGTATGGCAATAAGTGATATAAGATACCTTACACGATTTTGTTTTCTTATTTTCCTCTATTTAAGAACGTGTCCTTTTTAGGTGGTAGGACAATACCACTGTGCCATAAATCTTTCAAAATTGTTTGAGGTTGGGTGCGGCCTTCATTTTATGTTGTTGATTTTTTTTTTAACCCTTACAAATCACAGCAACGGTTTTACCTAAAACATCAATTCTGGCAAGTCCAATATACGGTTTTGGTCCCGGTATTTCTGGGGCGAGACGTAGCCCAGTGGTAAAGCGTTCACTTGATGCTCTGTTCGGTAGGCCTCTTGGACCTATTTCTCGTTCCAGCCAGTGCACCAGTGATATCCTGTCTGTGGGATAGTGCATGTAAAAGATCACTTGCAACTAATGGGAAAATGTAACGGGATCCCTCTCTAAGAATATATGTTTGACATCCAATAGCCGAAATCAATATGTTCTTGTGGTGCCGTTAAACAAAAACAAACTTTAGCTTTCATGCGAAGATATGTACTTTTGAAATTAAATTGACATTAATTGCTAAAGCTTTTAACTATCTTTATTATGTAAAATCGGGTTCCACAAAAACAAGTACACGAAAAATGAAATGCGATTTATAAAACCAAACACAAAAAAGCCCCATAAAATAAACACATATGTGGCTTTTTTTCTTTTTTTTTGCTTCTTTTAAAAAATAAATAGATGAACGTCAAGACCCTAAGCTCATAAATAATATAAACATGTGTAGTCTTCTTTTTTAATTTTTATAAAAAAAAATTAGGATGCATAAATAGATGGATGTTGAGACCCTGGGCTCATAAATAATATTTTTTGAAACCAATAGAAAAGAAAACAATAATACTGGGCTAACAACATCTGTTCGCAACTCAAGGTAAAACAAACAATACGGAAATCAGAGCATGGGGTATAATTGTATAATCGCTGTCACACCTAGCGTTATTGTTTCCGTGCAGGTCATACCAGACTGTCAAGTCCCGTTATAATTGATAGGTAATTACGAGTCACCTTGGCGACGTGGTGCAGGTGAATCTGGAAAGGTGATGATTTAATGCCGTCACCGAGAGATACCACCCTTCGCACCGCCTGTGACGTAATGAACGCGTTCGAGCGCCTATTGTCGGGAGCGCCATCTGGTGTTTGCCTTTCTTCTATGCCCTTGATCTTACCACTTGTTGCTAAAGGCACGTGCGAATTTGCGGATGAAGAATTCTTTATTGATTTCATCATATTTCTGATTTGGTTGTGTATATTATGTTTGATAGTGAAATTCTCTTATTTTCTTATTTCTTTCTTTCTTTCTTTCTGTTCGTCCGTCCATTCATCCATCCATCTGTGTGTCTGTCTTCCTTTTAAAAAAAATATTTTTAACAGTTAAAACGCTTACTCAAGGTTGCAAAATTATCAGAAATTAAATATTAAATTAAATTAATCAATTAATGATAGCAAACGGACAGACCTATGCACGAACTCACACATTATATATAATATAATATATGTTTATGATATGGCTGTGTGTGTGTTTTTCGATGTCAATTTTGAATGGATGCTGTTCTAATGAGCATTCTGGGGCATTTTAGACCGGATATTCTATTACTTTAAAACGGAAGTGAGCACAACCAAGGAATGATGGTTCCAAGACCTGCTTGATTAACTTCACCATATGCAAATTGCAATATCCACTAAACTTCTTATTTATATACGTTCGATCAATTATTAAATACGATGTTAGATTATATATTTTACATTTGTATTGTGCATCTGCACATGAACTTAGCGAATCGCTTTAAAATGGTCTGGAGTTGTTTAAATCCAGCTAAAGTAGCTGGAAGCTCTTTTCCATTAATTTTGTTCTCGGTTATCCAGAGTTTTCCATGGCAAGCGGTGTCTAATCCACACACAGCTTTGCCGAATGAAATCCCGACTTGGCCATTGTACGGGCTGCCTTAGTTTGGTGATTAACGTACGTTACCCATCAGCTGTGAATGTAGCGGGCAGCCGAGAGTTGTGAAAATCCATGACCACTATCGAACGGAACAGGAATATATTCACCCCTCCAACAAGAGGTTGGGCAATCGATTGTGTATTAAGTGTTAAATGTCCTGCTTCTAATTAGCCAGAAGTTTTATCAGAAATCAATTTCTTTTAAATACTGGCATCTCGGGTCCAAGAAGCGCCAACCCACTTCCATTTTCAATCAAAGCACACTGGATTTCTAACTAGACACCACTTCTTTAATTTTGGAGTTACTTACAGAAGTCTCTTTGAAATGATATTCACGTACACTAACGACCAACCCTCGGTGTTTTCCGGAAGTCCCCACCAGTTACATTTCCGTGTTTCTCATTCGAACTTCCGAGTTCCGACTTCGTTTGTTTTCACGGACCTTTAATCGGCCATCAAATGGTATGGAAACAATGACGAAATGGCGAACACCGCCTAATGTCATACTTATGCATAATGCAGAGAGAAAAGCTGCATTAATGACAGCCATACTAACAATAATTGTAGAGAAAGGTGAAAAATAGACAAAACAAGGCCTCTCAAGAAATTCTCCATGCGAAATGAGCTGTTTTTTAATTTGGTTCTTTGGAACAGTATTGTGATAATAGATCTGTTTTAGCATAGAAAGTGACAACTTGATAACGTGCACTGCCATAACCCAAATCAAGAGGATTAACACAGTAAATCAGTTTCGGTGTATGAAAATCACAAAGACACATTTTTCTTTTGACGCACTTGTGGGCACTCTTCACGTCATGACACAAACTGGTACCATCGAATTATTAGCTGTTGTTTAGTAGTAAGTGTACATGTCAACTGATAGACGCACAACAAACTTCAAAGAATGTAACTTGTCTTAAGAATCAACTTTTAAAAAACAAGTTAATTATGAGGGTGGGGGAGGCTGTTGCCATTCCTATACCCATGTCTTATATATGTATGTCTGTACTTACAACATTAACAAACAAACTCGAATTCGTACATTTAAATCTGGTACTATCTGAAAACACCTTCTAAATATTATCTGGCTCACTAAAAACTGAATTATATACGAGAGTACAAAAACATATTCTTGCTATTAGAGTTAGAAAAAAAATAAAATAAATGAACCCATCATTTATGTTTGTACTCTTTAGGAATACACCTTATTGAGCATGGAATGTTTGGACATTAAATATGTTTCAACTGATCATGAAAGAAAAGCTTTTGCTATCTGATGAGAACTTCTGTTTGGTGGTTAATCCAAACAAATTGGCAGATCATCACGCTTTTACGTATATTATGTAAAAGGTTTTCACCAGAATTACCATACAGTGTAGTAAAGCGACCAAATACTTTCAAAACTAAGACATTCCTGCAATTTACATCATGTTCTCTATCTATCTTTCGCAGCTGGGACTAGAACATTATCTAGTGGATGCAGAAAGGGAAGCGATCTTTCTACTTATCGCAACTGATTCAGATATTCTTCCATCGAGCTATATTATATATACATATCATTGAATGGTGTGTTTTTTAAAAATAAAGTTTGTTTTGTTTAACGACACCACTAGAGTGCATTGATTTATTAATCATCGGCTATTGGTTATTAAACATTTTATTTTGACAGTCTTGGAGAGGAAACCCACTACATTGTTTTTCTATAGTAGAACAGGGTGGTTTGTTTTCTCCGTCCCAAAGACAGGATAGCATATACCAAACGGTTTGATATACCAGTCATGGTGCACTGGTTGGAAATTGTTGTTTCTTTTTGTTTTGAGTTTTTAAAGAAGCTAGTGGGTTCAGAAGAAATGAAAAGGAATGGCCGTTTAGCGATATTCCATCACATTCCAAGTTATCACACTTTGGTGTCTTTTACTCAACAAGCGGGCAGCATAGCCCAGTGGTACAGTGTCCTCCTGATGCGCGGTCGGTCTAGGATCGATCCCCGTCAGCTAACCACTGGGGGGTTTTCTCGACATAACCATATGTTCGACGCCGATATAACCGTAATTAAAATGTGTTGAGTGCGTCGTTAAACAAAACAACCAAACCAAACCTTTTACTCAACACTTGGTCAAAAGTGTGAGAGAGATGAAAACCGCTGCCACGATATGGGCTGTTCCTATCAAGTATTAGCAAAGAATATTGTTTATTTGAGCTCGACCGTGTGGCGGTGGCCCGAGATGTTTTCACTATTATTTCGGATTACCGCATTCACAAATTTCCCAACCTGTAAACCCTACATTAAGAACAGATCCTAAATTTACCGGTGTCTAAAAATAGGTTTTTCACGTGTTGCGTGGCTTTCCTGACAATGGTTTTACATCATTTCAACTTATTCCACCGATATAATATAACATATGGACAGTAACTCACGACATAATATACTCTTAAAATATTTTACCATAGCTAAAATTGTAAGGTATTATAGCCGTGGGGAATGGTTATATGATAATAGTGAATTAATTGGGCAAACATTACAACCGGTAGTTCAGTATTACAGTAGGTTTTATGACCACCAAAGATCTTGAAGGACGATTGGGGTCAGACGTGAAACTTTTAAAGTTGACAGGTTTTTATTTTTATCAGTAAATCGCAAATTCAAACAAAGTTCATATTTCAATAGGCCTAGTAACTATATTTAAGAAAATAAGATAATGTGTCACGTTTCATATTCTCTTTTTAAAATGTCTGTAGGCCTAAAGTATCCTGCCCTATGACACGTAACATAAAACCAATAGATAAGTCTGAAAAAGCCATCCCTCTACTGGCATGGACTGTTATTCCCAGCAGTGCCATGGAACATATTATAATATGTCAAACGTAACAGTTCGTAAACTGTTCATAGCACACGGCCTACAATGGAACACCGGGAAAATATATTGAGAAAGTTACTTTGTTACTTCACGCTGATTAATAAAAATGCAACTAAAGACGTCGGCGGTGCTAGGTATTGCCACCATTCTACGTCATTTGAACAACCCACGGCACGCGAGGGTTTTTTCTAAAATTTCGTTTGAACTTAAATATGGCGTGAACAATCCCCGGATACGAACAAATCGAGAAACAAACTGATACCGAAAAAGCTAATTAAAACTAGTGAATTGCTCAAAGGTAAAATTAAATTTTCGTCTGTCGTTCCATTTAAAAAGAAAAAAAGTATTCCATTCGACAATAACGGTATCATTTATCAATCACATTTGAAAAGATTGGTCTCTGTAACCGCGGACGTATTTTAAAGTTCATCTAGCGTGCGACACGTGCAGGACGTGGAAGACCACGTGGTCTTGACACAGCTGGCGGTGCCGGCCATGACGGGGACAATTCATCACAGTCGTCCGTCTTTATTCTACACTCGTTTGCGTCAACGGCGATATTTACGAGTTCAATTTCCGTGGCATTAACTTTTCTCAAACCTGCATTTCAGTTTGCACACAAAATGAAACAAAACTCATTCTGAAATGCACGAAGGTTGCGACCGTTGCGTGATAAAACGCATAAAAGTTCAGTTAAATTTCAAAACATTAAAAAAATTTGTTATTAATAAAATTGACAGTTTGTTGAGTATACATGTATTTATTTATTTATATAAAGAAATTATAGGAGCGGTTTCAAACTTGTATAACCCCTGCGCGTACATTAACCTCACCGTGGTGCAGGGGTGTAACATTCTCTTTGAGAATGGCCAATACAGCACACAGTTGAAGTTTTTAGTAAAATTCAGCATCCGTAACATTCTGTGATATGTGTTTGTGTACAGTTCTTTATATTGACGTTGATCATCACTTTATTTATTTGCTTTACCATAGTTTGACACCTAATAGCCGATGTGTGTCGTTAAACATTCATTCATTCATTCAAACTTGTATAAGGAAAGAAGGACATGTTTAGTTTAACGATGCACTCGACACATTTTATTTACGGTTATATGGCGTCAGACATATGGTTAAGGACCACACATATTTATAGAGAGGAAACCCGCTGTCGCCACTTCATGGGTTACGTTTTTCGATTAGCAGCAAGGGATATTTTATATGCACCATCCCACAGACAGGATAGCACATACCACGGCCTTTGTTAGCAAAGTTGTATAATGACCAAATCTGAACGACAATTTAACCATCGTTATACACGAGCAAGACTGTATATCTGCACAATACAGAGTCGAATAGATATTTGGCAAAATAGTGGTCGATTCCATGAAATCTCTTATCTAGTGACTCGTGTGTAAGAGGACAGCCGCTCTTTACTAGTCAATACATCTTTCCTGCACCGCCCGAGAAAGGACTGCCAATCAAATACTAGTTTACTAAATTAGAACTAGCACATGAGAGAGATCATTGAAGTAAATATAGCTGTGATGACATGCACTCGTCAAATCAGTGATGATGCCAGGTGTTCGCGACAGGTGAGAATATCCTGCTTCACCGGTGGCACCCGTCACGTTTATGAGTACTGCCACCTCAGCTGTCCGTCAAACATTTACTTTTCTTGTAAAATATAAAATGATACCATGACTGATACCCGCTCCCGTCCCCGCCCCCAATGTTTTTGTTATTATTATTATTTTTTTTAAATTACATCAAAGTAGACGCATGGTGTCATAGTTTGAATTTGACCTGTAGCCCCCTATCTTTAAATTGACAAATAACTGGCTGCGATTTTAGTGGACAATAATTTTAAACTAAAGATTCCCGAGGAAACCAAGTGATCACGCATTACATTTTTGATGTGTGAGGTCGATTAAACTGTAGTTATTTTATTACACTTTGATAAGGCAACTTCAAAGAAAGTAATTTGTTAGGGTCAGTAGTATAATTATTTGTTAATGCCATTGATTATTATTACTGGAGGTTTAGGTACGACTAATTAAATAATGTCATAAATTGCTATCACAAATTCCAAACAGTAACAATTTGTTTAGTATCGCAAGTCAGACCTGAAAATATGAATTGTAATGAAAGGGGAATAACTCAACCCAGGAAAGGGTTTTAATGAGCAAGGGGTAATCAAAGGGAAGCAACTATAGTCCGCCCCGTCCTCGCAACAGAAATGTTAATATATATAATTTCAGTTTCGTTTGACATAAGAAGAAAAGTAAAAGTGTTTTTAAAATAATAAAATTTTGTTTCAGTGTGTGTGCAGTTTAGAAGACAATCATCTCAGAAATAAATAGCTTGAAGTTAATTCTAGACCAGAATATATACACATGATGTAAATGCGTGTATGCTCTATGTTTTATTTCATCGCCGAAAACGTCTTTTTACCACCAGAAAATCCCAAGCTAGGCTCCTACTAGACTACTTGTAACTTGATGATCTTGCTAGTAGGTTCAGCCATTTTTGTTAAATTTCCTGTGTCAAATGGGTAATTACAGGCTACAGGACTCTTACCGAATTATATTCTAGCCATTTAAAAAAAATATAATAGGTCCATAACATTTATTTTAAGCATAATTAAATTAATATTCAAAGATTAACCACAAACTAAAATTTATTATTATAAAAACCCCAAACAAGTTAGCAATTGACGAATTAATTACATACACCTTTTTCTTAAGTATTATTATAATAAATATATACAAACAAAAAACAAAACCAATCATAAAAAGTCAAGAAATATATTTTAATGCATATCAGTACAAGGTATTTTTAGTTTTAGTCCCCAATACAAGACAATGCATTTAATATTACACATTACATGACATAATCTACTAGGAGCTATTCCAGACATTGATCACATGGGAGTGTTTGACATTCGTGTACTTGGATTATTTATATACGGATGAAAGGTTCGTGCCATTATTTTACAATAAAAATGAGAAATCCCTTCACTTGACAATTATTTCTGGAGATGCTCTAATACTCCTTTTATTAAAGGCATACTGTCACAGATTTAAGGACCGTTTTCTCTAAAAATGGATAATAAACAAAAATTACATTAATTGTTGGAAACCAAATCTAGATATCGCATGAACCATGATGGATTGACATCCATGTCATTCCTCTCTGCAAGTTTAGTTTTTGAATTATGGACCATTGCCATAATTCAGTTAGTTTTACACAATGTCATTAACAAACGGGTATGATGGTTATGAAGATGGTTGAATAGAGTACATTTAGGAACAAATCAAATGGGCAATGACAATATGCCTTTAAATAATTATCTTTCCCCAAGCCTATAAAACCTTTAGTGCCTAATGTATGAAGACAAGTTTTTTTTTTTTTAACACAGGTGTTTAAGCATTGTAAATATTAGTTTTGACTTAAGACTCTAACAAAGTCTTGAGGCTTTAAAGGGACATTCCTGAGTTTGCTGCATTGTAAAAGGTTTCCGACTAATAAAATATTTCTACTATTAAGCTTGCATATTAAATTTTTTTAAATTGTTTAGAATACTAGTGTCTGTATATTCAATGTTTCTGGTCATCTTAATATTTGTAAGAAGCCCAAATTGAATTTTGTTTTCAAATAATGTTGTATGTATGATTTTTTTTATTTTAGGAAATAAAATGAAATGTAACCCAGTACAAATATTACAACGATCGTAAACACATTTAATATACAGCTACTATTTTATGCAGAAAAATATATTTAATATATAATTACAATCATTAAAAAGTATCTGTTAGTTGATAACATCTTAAACATTGCAGCAAACTCGGGAATGTCCCTTTAAGGTCATAGCAATGCATATAAATAGCATGCATGTGAAACTGTTAAAGATTTCAGTCTAGTTTTATTTCCATAAGCAGAGGCCCTGAATTCATTCAGTCATTAATAAGTTAGGCCTACTTACTTACATGTTCAAAAAAGCAGATACAAAAACCAATTATTTAAAGCGGCACTGTCTGGAATATTTTTATTATTTATGCATATAGAACAGAAAATCCCATTACGTTTGGTGCCTATATAGCGCCACACTCATTATTGGTTTCACTACGCTGGCTAATCCAGGTCAACAACATAGCCATTATTTTGAAAGTGGGACACTTTTGTCGGGCTCGTAGCGATCTCGGTTTTCATTGGTGTGAAATTTCCAACAAGAGATGACGTGAGATTTCACAATTTTTTAACAAATGTAACCATCTTAATTGAGGGGTTGTCTCATATCTACAAAACATAGTTATATCCATAGTGGTATGCCGGTATGGTACGTCGTTCCATGGGTTGGCGGGTGGGGGATTTGCCGTGAAACTTTGACAGTGGCCAGCTGTTGGCATATGTGTTACATGTAAGGGGGTGTTACTAATTATGTAACGCTCTTGGGGTAGAGGAAGAGGGTACGGT
>JAECMU010050106.1:1796-16349 GCA_016106625.1 Dracogyra subfuscus | reverse complement strand
ATTCATTCATTCATTCATTGTTTTATTGTGTTAATGCAATACGTATTGTTCAGAAAGTGTACGTAAAATACACTTGTTTGTCGATGTAATCCATGAAGCTATTTCCTCTCATCATAACACGCATGACAACTTCAGTTTCCTCCCTTAAGTAACAGACCCTAGTTTTTAAACGCACGGGACATTTTCACTATCACTGCTGGGTATTTTTGTATGCTTTGGTGTCGTTAGATATTTCTTAATTCCTTCATTTATTGCTTTTAACACATAAGCAAAGAAATGTGTTTTTGGACGTTTTTTCCCCACTGAAATGCTCTTTGCTAGATATAGCAATAACGCAACTGCTCTTATTGAAATGCCCTCTATTTGAATAGAAGTAGCAAGGTACGTTTTGTCATGATACTGATGGCACTAGAAAATAATTTCTACTAGAAGTAGTAAGGTAGTCTAATTTTGATATTTATCATGGATCCAGTGAAACTGTTCTAATCGAAATACTCTCTACCAGAAATAGCGAGGTGGATTTTGACATTTAACTGCAATGCGGAAACATGGCTTCATGCTTATAAAAAATTGAATGTATGGACTTAGGTTTTCACAAATCTGGAAACTTAAAGGTCTTTGCATACGTCACAGCCACTCAAAACACAATCGTCTCTATCAACAACAACACTGATAATACAATATAAAAAGCATCATTAATAATAAATAATACATATAATCTATTGCTAGATTATAATATTAAGGAATATTGTATTTGTTTGTGTGTATTTTATCTGAAAAATTAAAAAAAATCTTAATTTATTTTCAGGAATTAGAAGCAATAAAAAAGGAATACAAAAATAGTAAGTATTTTGTTCTATTCTTTAGGGAATTAATTAAAACTGCTGTTATGTATTTTTTGTCGAAACGAAAGATGAATTCTTTTTGATGAAATGTCATTATATTGACTGTTTGGTCGACTCCCTTCGTTATCTTGTTGATTTCTTTGATTAGTAAATCACTGGATATTCGTTATTTATAGGTTGTGTTATTTGAACTATTTGTTTACATTTTATTTTTATTATTTCGTAGTTCAAATTTGGGGGAAAAAACTCATTATCAATTTCAAGTTCTTATTTCTTTTTATTACCTACGAGGTACAGCATAACGAGGGTCATATTTATCGTATGATTTCTAAATCGTATATCCTCCTGGCATTGTCGTTTAACGATTGGCTGTTGTAAGAGTACATTTCTTTCTGATTGGCTAACACGACATTCCAGCTAATTTTTAATTTGAATGACGTTAGTATTCCAATGACGTCACTTTACATCTCCTTACAATAACACGAAACTGTGTACATGACAATTACTGGAATGTTCATTTAGCAGTACAGTTCTACGGTAATAAACAGAATATTACATGCGTGTCCATGACAAACGATGTTTACGACGCTCTCGCTCGGGAAATACGATAATTTAGGCACTCGTGTCGTAAACATCGTCTGTCATGGACACTCATATAATATCCTCTATACCTGACAGTTAAATGTCTGATGTATGTTATGACAAGGTATAACGATTAGTCCAATAAATTACCGTATCGTGTCTTGAGGAAGGACTGCAGCCAACCAGATATTTGAACTAGTCAGGAAATAATAAAAATAGTTTTTTGCACATTTAATTGACTATGAGGTAAAGCGGCCTCGGTGGCGTAGCGGTTAAGTCGCCGGACAACAGGCTGGTAGGTACTGGGTTCGCAGCCCGGTACCGGCTCCCACCCAGAGCGAGTTTTTAAGGACTCATTGGGTAGGTGTATGGCCGCTACACCCTCTTTTCTCTTTCACTAACAATAACAACTAACCCACTAATTTCTATTCTGTCCTGGACAGACAGCTCAGATAGCTGAGGTGTGTGCCCAAGACAGGCGTGCGCTATAACAGCTTGCTCTGAATGTGCACGTTAAACAATAATGAAAATGAAAAATGAAAAGCGTCGAAACTCGTCGACTACTCAGTACAATAACAGGTTCAAGAACTAACAGTTTGGACTACAGACAACCATAAGCGAACAGGCTCTCATTTCTGTAGGGGGCAGTTTGGTTTTTACCCGATTTAAAGGGACCTTCCCGAGTTTGTTGCATTGTAAGATATTTCCCTCTAATAAAATATTTCTACGATTAAACTTGCATATTAAATATTTTTATTTTAGAATATCAATGTCTGTATATTTAATGTGTTTCTGGTCGTCTTAATATTTGTAAGAAGCCCAAACTGGATTTCGTCTTTAAATAATACGTAAGAGAAAATATGTTTTAGGAAATAAAATTAAAATTAAGTTAGTACAAATATTAAAATGATCAGAAACACGTTTAATATACAGGTACTAATATTCTAAACAAGAATATATATATATATATGTAAGTTTAGTAGTAGAAATATTTTATTAGTCGATAACATCTTAAAATAGTGCAGCAAACTCAGGAATATCCCTTTAAACGAAAATGCCTGAATCTGGACAACATTTATACATATTATCATTATTACCAAACAGCTATATAGGGCTGATAACAAATCGCTACACATTTATACGTTGATTACAATTAATTTTGAGTGTAGAATGATGGAAATACAAGGTAAAAAGGTCTCAGGTTAGCACATGGTGTACGAATATCTCAATGATTTTTTTCACGAATTTGAGGATTTGTTTTGTCCAGCATATGGGGGCAGTTCCCCTCTCCATGCCCCCTGTATTGTAAGCTTATGTAAATAACACTAAAAGAAAAACAATACATCCGGTCAAAGTTCGAAATGACCCGAACTTGTGATAATGCAGTTAACACCACCCGTCCTGCCATTGGTGGTTAATGTGACATTGATTTAAATGATTTTATCTGAACAATAAATTGAAATAATATTATATGTGATTTTATTTAATTTGGTGCTACTGTTTGAGGTAGCCCTGTGTTTGAAATACGTATGTGCTAGCTATAAAATTCATTAAGTAGGCCACAACTGTTTTCTGCATTCTAGACGTTTTAGCGGGCAGCATAGCCCAGTGGTACAGTGCCCGCCTGATGCGCGGTCGGTCTAGGATCGATCCCCGTCAGCTACCCACTGGGTTTTTTCTCTCGACATAACCTTATGTCCGACGCCGATATAACCGTAATGATAATGTGTTGCCAAACATTCTGTGATATCGAAAATGAGCTATGAAAGGTTCCACTTTCTTCGGTTGTTTCTTTGTAGTATGTATATTTAGAGGTCAGAGTTTGGTTGATATATTGCGTCTAGAACATTTATAAACACGGGGAAGGGGAGGCAACTGTCCCCTACTGCTGGAGTAAAACCTCAAATTCGGAAAAAAATCGGATATTCGGGGGAAATATGCTAATCTGAGACCTTTTTACCACGTATTTACATCATTCTACCCTCAAAATTAGTTGTAGTCCATGTAAAAACGCGCAGTAATTCGTTTGCCAAAAAAAAGAGCCCACTATATAGCTGTTTGGTAGTAATGCCAATATGAATAAATGTTGTTATACGAATTCGGGCATTTTCGTTTAATTCGGGCCACAACCAGCCTGCTTCCACCCCACCCCCACCCCTGCTACAAACATGGGAGCCTGTATGCCTATGGGTGCTTTTACCCACATACCTTAACATTGTCGCCTATGATATTTCATTTGGCATAGTACAACCAACATCCTTGTTTGCAGCATACAAGAGTAGCCTAGATGATGATCTCAAAGGCGATACCAGTGGAGGGTTTAAGGAGATGCTGCTTCAGCTGTCCCAGGGAAAACGAGATACAGGGTCCAACGTCAATGCTGATGAAGCGAAAGAAGACGCAAATAGACTGTGCAAGGTTTGTTGTTTTTTGTTCACAGCTGTTTAATTCCCCGGTTTACGAGATCTCACATTCCCATTGCAAGGTTTGTTGTTTTTATTTCACAATTGTTTAATACCCCGGTTTACGAGATCTCACATTCCCAGTGCAAGGTTTATTGTTTTTATTTGACAATTGTTTAATTCCCCGGTTTACGAGATATCACATTCCCAATCCAAGGTCTGTTGTTTCTATTTCACAATTGTTTAATTCCCCGGTTTACGAGATCTCACATTCACAGTGCAAGGTCTGTTGTTTTTATTTCACAACTGTTTAATTCCCCGGTATACAATATCTCACATTCCCAATGCAAGGTTTGTTGTTTCTATTTCTCTATTTCACAACTGTTTAATTCCCCGGTTTACGAGATCTCACATTCCCAGTGCAAGGTCTGTTGGTTTTAGTTCACAACTGTTTACTTCCCCGGTTTACTCGATCTCACATTCCCAGTGCAAGGTTTGTTGTTTTTATCTCACAATTGTTTAATTCCCCGGTTTACGAGATCTAACAGTTCTAGGGAAAAGGGTTTGGATGTAACTCAGTAGTAAAGCGCTTGTTTAATGCGCGATCGGTTTGAGATCGATCCCGTCGGTGAACTCATTGGGCTATTTTTCGCTACAGCCAGTGTACTACGGTGGATATTCAAGACTCCTTGTTACTAATGCAAAAATTACCAAATGTTTGACATCCAATAGTCGTGATTAATAAATCAGTGTGCTCTAGTGGTGTCGTTAAACAAAACACACACTGTTCGTAGGGAAGAATGTTAGATGGTGTACACAATAAAAAAAATTCCCACAACTTGGTCATAACATCGACATGTACTAAAGTTTGATGACAATAATGAGCTTGAAAGGAAGACCTTAAAGGACATTCCTGAGTTTGTTGTATTGTAAGATGTTTCCGACTAGTAAAATATTTCTACGATTAAACTTACATGTTAAATATAGTTTCTTATTTACAATATCAGTGTCTGAATATTCAATGTGTTTCTGGTCGTCTTGATATTTGTAAGAAGCCCAAACTGGATTTTGTTTTTAGATAATTTCGTACGTACCAAAAAATATTTGTAGGAAATAAAATGAAATTTAACCTAGTACAAATATTAGAACGATCAGAAACACGTTTAATATACAGCCACTAATATTCTAAACAATAATATATATATATAATATGTAAGTTTAATCGTAGAAATATTTTATTACTCGATAACATCTTAAAACACTGCACCAAATTCGGAAATGTCCCTTTAAATAGACCTTAAATATTAGCACAACAGCAAAATGAAGTTAAAAAAGGAATACAATAATAATGCCATTATTTGTTTGTGTACAGCACAATAATGCAAAGAATACAAACTCAAGAATAAAACAAAATCAAAGAGAGATAAGAAAAAGGGCTCCGTCGTCTAGTGGATAAACTGCTGGACAATCAAGCTGACGACAGTGGTTCAAATCCCATCAAAGCTAGCTGACACAATCATTCATCTTTCTCATCTATCACCCTCTGCCTATCATTCTCGTGATCTTAATATAAAAAAACCGTTCCATTTTCTCCCACGATTTCAGTCTGTTTCGACCCTTTCTGTCAGTTTCCTCCGACTCTGTCTTCTGAGCTGTCCACACCATCGCCTACGTGTCTCAACTTCCTCCACGGGTGCAGTCTCTGTATTTCTCTGCACCCACCTGGCATCCTCGTCTTCTGCCGCTAATAAAGCTGATCTGACCCACGGCACTAACTAATGACTGCCGGTATTGGGGTGCATATTAGGTGGTTACAAGTGCCTCTTAACAATACCAGAAAGTAGCTACTGAACACTCCCCGAAGTGGTCAGACTAAGCTTACAGCTAAAAGCTGATGGGAAATGGCAGATGTGTGGCACAGATAGCCACGCGAGACAAGCACCTGTCGCGGTTGGAGAGACAAGGACTGGGATGTGGAGGTGGAAAGCGAAAGAAGTTGAAAGATAGGAGGAGTTGCCAGATCGGGAAAAAATGAGATGGAATTCAAAGGAGAGAAAGGAAAGGAGGCAGTGGGATAAAAAAAAAAAAAAAAAAAAAAAAAAAAAGAAGAAAAAAAAAGAAGAGGGGAACCTATGAAAATAGTTTAAATTTTAGTCACTAACAGGACGAAACAAAGGTTTGCCCATCATACTATAATATGTAAAGTAGAATGAACATAAAGAATATGGCAGCATTTAAAATACAAACCAAACAGACTGTGGTTGGTCAAGGTATCTAGTTGGATCTTGTCTTATACATGGGCTTGATTCTAAAAGTTATATTAATATTTTGATTGTTTTCGTTTTACCAAAACACGTGGTAACCTCTTTTTATACGCCCATCTATGATGAGTCGTATAATGGTATTGCGTTGTCCATCCGTCTGTTAACTTTTCTTTTCCGGACCATATCTTGCATACAGAAAGAAAAAGAAAGAAATGTTTTATTTAACGACGCACTCAACACATTTTATTTACTGTTATATGGCGTCAGACATCTGGTTAAGGACCACACAGAGAGAGGAAACCCGGTGTCGCCACTTCATGGGCTACTCTTTCCGATTAGCAGCAAGGGATCTTTTATATGCACCATCCCACAGACAAGATAGCATATACTACTGCCTTTGATATACCAGTCGTGGTGCACTGGCTGTGACGAGAAATAGCCCAGACCGACCGCACATCGAGCGAGCGCTGTGCCACTGAGCTACGTCCCGCCCGCCTTGCAGGTGCACACAGGACAATCAAACATCACATGTAAGAACAACTTGGGATGGCGGTGTGTCGTGTACTATTACTAGGTCATTGTGACCTACTTTTCACGGTCTACTGCACATAACAGTAAATCCTTGTCTTGACCATACAGATGCATACAGGACCACCACACCACATGTAGGAACAACTTGGGTTGGTGGTTGGTCCAAAACAAACTGTTCATCCATCCCATTGCAAAACCTGAAATTGTCTGTAACGTACAAGTTAACATAAGCGAAAGGACTGTAAATTTATTTTTAAACTGTTTTATTTTCTTCAGGATATGTAAACAATAGAATACAACATTCGTGTCCGTTAGATACCATTTATCTTACAACTCGTTGTTTAAAAATGTATCCAGCTTGTTTTCGCTATTTAGATATGTTTTAGAACAACTCGTTGTAAGATAAATGGTATCTAACAGACACTCATGAAGTATTCTCTGATTTAGTTAGACTAGATTAAAAGATAAGTGTGAACGCACCTTTAATATGACATGAGAGTGCTGTCCAGAAAAATAACCCTTGTACCTGAATTAGCTGTACTTTCCATCCGAGTATTGATTAAAAATACAATTTAATGGATATTTTGCTTTTCAGGATGGTGGAAAAACTGTGAAGCTCAATGTTGAGGTCTTCAAAGAAATTATACTCAAGAAGAATCCAGCACAGATCAAAAGAACATTTGAGGAATACAAAAAGGTTTGTAACGTCACACTGCTGTAAAACCGTTTGCCCTAAGCATTTTCTGAAACTCTTTACTGCTTTTTAAAAAATTTAATGTATCACAGGACATATTAAAGGTCATTTGTTAATATGCCCTTGGCGATACGTTTCCTTGATGTTTAACAAAATCCACCATGTAATCATTGTCATATTGTATCTGTTCTATACATACACTGTAAAAAAAAATTGTTTATCAAATCAGCGAAAGCTTGGTCTCTTAGTAATATTATTCAAAACATTGACACCAGACCGTTCGTATTCCTACTCTTTCCATTGACCCGTTCATCCATTTATACATTCATCTGAACATCCGTCCACCGGTACTTCTATTCATCCATCCACCCATTCATCTATTCATCCATCCATCCATCCATCCAAAACCCTCCCTCCCTCCGTCCATCCATCCCTCCCTCCATCCCTCCCTACGTCCCTCCATCCATCCATCCAAAACCCTCCCTCCCTCCCTCCATCCATCCCTCCCTCCCTCCATCCCTCCCTACGTCCCTCCATCCATCCAACCCTCCATCCACCCACCCACCCTTCTGTCCATCATTCCGTCCGTCCATCCGTCCTTTCTTCCATCCATCCATTCATCCATCTATCAATCCATCCATCTGTTCATCCATCCATTCATCCATCAATCCATCCATCCATCTGTTCATCCATCCACCCATCCATCGTTCGTTGGTCCGTCCAACTTTCATAATTGTTATTTTATACGTCTGCTAATGTATCGTTTATTATGATATTAGATGTAGCTCAAAGGTTAGTATGTGGTCCTGATAGGATGGTCTCCATGGAATCATTGACGTATTTAACTTATTTCCCATTCTAGCCAGTGTTCTGAAACTGGCTTATGAAATGATGTATGTGCTGTCCATTCTGTGGATAACTACATAACATTTCATTTCAACTGATTTTCGTACTTATATTCAAATAAGATTCATGCATACTGTCCTGGGCACACACCTCAGCTATCTGTCTAGAACTGGGTTAGTTGTTAGTGGTTAGTGAGACAGAAGAGGATGTAGTGGTCTTACACCTACCCACTGAGTCGTTATAACTCACTCTGGGTGGGAACCGGTACCGGGCTGCCAACCCTGTACCTACCAGCCTTATGTCCGATGGCTTAACCACGACACCACCAAGGTACATTCTGTGGATAACTGCAGAACAAAGATCCCTTTCATGGCGCGACCAATCAGCTACTAACAACTGCAAGCTCAAGTTTATTTTTTATTAATTTAATGACCCAGAATGAGCCATCTGATTTAGTTTTTCCGATGATATTGTGCCTGATGTTAAAATAAGCATTCTTTTCAAATTCCGTTAGTTTTGATTGTCACAATATGTTGACTAACACCTTTCAGATATATGTTTCTTATACGGTTTACTAAATGCTTTGTTTTTATTACAGATTTCAAAGCAAGACATTTATACATCGATTAAAGAAGCCATGTCAGGGGATAGTGAAGAAGGATATCTAGGACTTGGTACTATTATGATTTTATCATTCATATAATGCAATTTAAATGAACCACATCCCCGAAAACCATGTAAAAATAGTAATAATAATTACACCAACAAAACAACAATAATAAAATAACAGCAACAACCACAATAATAACAGCAGCAACAATAACATAAACAAATACACTCAGCATCTCAAATAGTATTTGTTTTACCAAGCTCAACATTAACTAAAGAAAATATTATTCGTTGCATAATATTACAATAACAAATGTCCAATTTTAACATTAATGATGTTAAAACAGACTGTTATAAAATTCAGATCGATTTGTCTTGTTAGTAATCTATTTGTTTCCATTATGTAGTAAATAACCATTAATTATTATTAATATAGTTGCATCACATTTGTAAACTAGTTTTTATTTAAGATAATTTTGTAGTATTTATGAAGTATGATTCTCGTTCCAACCAGTGCGCCACAACTGGTCAAAGGCCATGGCATGTGCTTTCCTTTATGTTGGGAAAATGCATACAAAACATCCCTTGCTCCCAATGGAAAAATGTAGCAGGTTTCTTCTCCGAGACTATGTCAGAGTCGCGAAATGTTTGACATCGAATAGCCGATTATTAAGTAACCAATGTGCTCTAATGGTGTCGTTAAAAAACACTACTTTAGACTGTTCATGAAGTATGGTTGATCGCTGACATTCGCCCGTGTAATCGGCTTTTGTGCCTGACGTTAAATGAATGTGATAAGATGTGATAGGATGAAAACAAGTCAGTTTGTTGTCAGCAAATGCTCCCATAAACACCGCCACTAGTCTTGTATGATGATATGTATTTTTTTTTCAATATCTGTTTCCCGTTTCAGCTAAAGCTATGGAAGACCATATCCTGTTCTTTGCGGAAGGCTTACACGCGTCATTCGCTGGGATGGGCACAGATGAAGAACGACTCATCCGGATAGTCGTTTCCCGATCAGAAGTGAGTTCATTTAAGGCATCTTTCCTTAAAACACGTACACGTAAAATTATGTCCTATACCACAATCGATGGCGGGATGTAGCTCAGTGGTAAAGCGCTTGCTTGATGCGCGGACGATCTAGGATCGATCCCCGTCGGTAGCTCCACTGGGTTATTTCTCGTCACAGCCAGTACCCCACAATTGATATATCAACGGCCGTGGTATGTGCTATCCTGTCTGTGAGATATAAAAGATCCTTTGCGACTAATGGAAGTATGTAGCAGGTTTCCTCTCTTAAGACTATATGAAAAGATTACCAATTTTTTTATATCTAATTGCCAATTATTAAAGGGACATACCCTAGTTTTTAAACACTAAGACATAGTTTTGACTATTAGAGGCGTTTTTTGATAACTGAAATCATACTTTACTTAAATTTTATTGTTTAAAGTATCCATTTCCGTACATTCGAAGTGGTTTTGGTCATCCTAATGTTTTTTAATATCACAAAATGCATTTCTCATATTTTTAAAAAGGCACGTGCCTCTGAGAAGTAACAGTTATGTAGTCGAGTTTTATTCTATTTTAGAGTGTATTTCACCAGTTCAAAGTCAAAGACTCATGTTTCACTCAATTGTAACTTTATCAAAATGTGTTACAGGTTTGTAAATTAAACTAAACTTAATGTTAATTTTCATGAACTGAAACTAGGGTATGTCTCTTTAATAAATTACTTTTCTCTAGTGGTGTCGTTAAAGAAAACAAACTTTAACTTTTTGTATACCTTAATGGAAGATGCGTCCCTTGCTATCACTGACCTGGGTTCCTAGGAGTAAGCATCACTCCGTATAGTTGAATTGGTTGATAACAAACAGGTGGTCGCAAGGTAGTAAGAAAGTTTAGGGGATTGATTTAATGACAAATATAGCGGGCAGCATAGCCCAGTGGTACAGGGCCCGCCTGATGCGCGGTCGGTCTAGGATCGATCCCCGTCAGCTAACCACTGGTATTTTTCTCGACATAACCATATGTCCGACGCCGATATAACCGTAATTGTATTGTGTTGAGTGCGTCGTTAAAAAAAAATAAAAATAATAAAAATAATAATAATGACAAATATGTGATTAAAAGAAAGAATATGAAAATGAAGGTGGGCATGGCATGTATGAGCTACGTAGTTTGTAAAAAATCCATGTTAATCTTTCAGGTTGACCTTGGTGACATCAAGGCCAAGTATAAGGAAGTCTACGGGAAAACACTGTCCGACTCGGTGAAGGACGAATGTTCGGGTGACCTCGGGAAAACGCTGCTGGCGTTGATTGGTGACAAGTAAGAAGTCACGTGCCTATGTTGACTCCAGTGTTTGCTATACATCTTCAGACTCTATTGGTGCACGAATGCAACTTTAATAATGTCCGTCAGGACAAAGTACTTATCTTCTGCACCCTGATGCACAATAAACAATTATGTACGTTAAATCAAGCAAATGGTATGTATTTCTTAAATATTTTGTATCTGTTTTACTGTGTTGGACTGTCATCACTCATGCATATATTGCTTATTTATTTTCATCAATCAAAGTGTTTAAGTGTTGTTTTTAAAAATACTCTTTATATATTTTATAGCATATGTTGTAATTCGTTTTAAATCAGTCAAGATTCAGAAGTTATATAAACATTTTTGTAAGCTTTTTATTCTGTGTGTTTCATTATATTGGTGAACAATGTTGCATGCATTTATTCAATTTACATATATACAGTGACAGATCCATAGGGAGTAGGGTGAGGGTTGGTTGGAGTGTATAGAGCCTCTTGAACGCTGCAAATGATCTAATAAAACAATGCCATACCAAACAATTTATAATCAATTTAAAGAAAAATAAGAGTTTTGTAAACAAAAGCAGGTACAGTTAATTATTATTTAAAAATATATATACTGGCACTTTGTTGTTGGTATTGTATATTATATACCTATATATTTTAAAACTGAAATGGAAAATATTCAAATTTAAAAATTCCTCAAATGTCACAAAAGGACACTGTTGAAACTGAAACCAGAACTATTCAGATTAAAAAAGGTCAAATTGTACAAAAGGTCAATGTTAAAACTGAAATGGAAAATATTCAAATTAAAACAAAAATCAAATGTTACAGAAGTGCAATCTTAAACTGAAATGGAAACTATTTAAATTAAAAAAGAAAGAAAAACAAATGATATAAAAGACAATATTAAATACACTTTGGCGAACGTCGAGCGAAATAACACACTTCTTCTCACTTTTACATACCAAATATCGTTTTCATTGAAAACTAAAATACACGGACTCCCATGCAAATACCTCTTTTATGCTGTACACCTTCCAAGGAAATTCCTTTACCTGACCCTGATCTTTAGTCATGGAATTCTAAAACGTCTTGTGAACGGGACTAACAGATTCCTAATGCCTTCAAATAGTGTAGTGTGTATATGCCACAAGCTACAGAGAACACTAGTTAAGTAGCATTCAAAATGAATAAAAATAACCCAGAAACAAAGGAACCATGTCATACCTTTTAACATGCAATTACTGTTTATTACTTTTTAATGACATTTTTAGTGTTTAATAAGTACCTGTGGTAATAGAATTACAACTATATTATGAAACGCAATATATGATGCTTAATTGTATTTTAATAATAGTACTAATAAAATCTATCACCGTTGTCAGGTATAGATATGGGAATTCCAACCCAAGGGACAAAATGTTTTGTGAGGGCCGAGGTTTACCGAGGCTCTTACAAAACATTTTGTCCCGCGGGTTGGAATTCCTTTATCTATACCTGACAACGGTGATTGATTCTTTTTCTTGCCCACTTAGTAACTAAAGCAAAAATACGCCTAATTGTTACTTTTATATTGCATTCCTTCCATTCTTGGCCACTGTAAACACTGAGTCTACAGACTCCTTTAAACATACGCGCTAAAAAGTAGTTCCATTGGACAAAATTAAATAATAATAATTTTACGATTAAGTTCAAAATTTTAATTTCATTAACACAACCTTTTGGAGGATTATAAAAATAAAAATAAAACAACATGAATTGGCAGCTTCAAAATAGAGTTGTCTCCAGTTATAAATAGCCTCATAACCGCGTATGTAGAAATCGTCTATACCCGTGGGTAAGATAGATGTATCTAGCACCGTGCAAAACCTGGATAATCCGGTCTAGTGGGCAAGAATGTAATATCGCTGGTATTTGACTCAAGATCATGGCACTAGCTCAACCTTGCGTGTCTTGAGTTATATGTACTGGACTGGAATAAAAATATAAGATTTGATAGGAGCTTATTTGAAAGAAGTCAAACTTATGTGACTTAACATAAGCGATTACAGTCAACTGCAAGAGACTGGAGTAAATGTTAATAGACTGAGGTAAAAAACATAAGAGATTGGAGTAAAACTTCACAAATACAAATTCAAAAGTGCAAGACTGAAATCAGAGTTGTAAAACTGGTGTAAAACCACTTTTGTCGAACTTGTGAAAGTTAACTGGAACAAAAGTAGCTAGTTTCTATTAGAGTTTGGGAAATGAACCTGAGTTTAAATAAAATTAAATTGGCGAAGTTTAATTGGGGGACAGTATTTCTGTACTTATGCACACATAGCTGTGTCTTGTTTGCGCGCGTGTACATGCATACATGCGTGCGAGTATCTTTATATGGCAGTCGGATACAAAGGATCAAGTGTTACATCAAGTTTTGCAAATTATTCCACCAACTTAAAGAACTGAACTAATTGCAACGAAGTATTACTATATTTATGAAGACGTATGGGTGTAAGATACTCGACAAACACTTTTAATAAACCATAAATAATCTTGTTTCTTTGGATTAGTGGGCATAAATATAGATTGTCAAGACATTAGCCTATAGAACTGATGAATCAGTAAATTTCGTTAACAGGACATATTTGTTTGTCAAGTTTTTCGATTTTAATGTAGCAGTAATATGCCTAAGACACAGAAGAAATGTGCAGCCCATACTTTGTTTCACGATATATTTGTTCAGGAAGGCGATCGCTAGCTGGTGTTCGCCTGCAGTCAGCATGGTGTAACACTGAAATGACGTCGAACGTCTGCAAGCGCTCGCCTTACTGACAACGATAATATTTGTTGCAGATATTTGTGTAATTTAGCCATTACAGACATGTTATATTATATTATGTGTGAAGGTTTTGTATTTGCATTTGCAATACATATTATATTTTTAAATTGATGGACTATTTATTTATCAATACACTGTGATAATAAAATGATGTCTCAAGCTTTGTCGCACTACAACTATTGAAAACCATCTTTTGAGTATCTGTGATATTTATTATTCATCGTCTTTTTGACAGATTGCTATTTTTTATTTTGAGATCTTAATAAACGATATTGCATTGAATTTCCTTGAGTTTGTCTTTTTCTATGTTTTATAATGCACTGTATATAAATTGTATTAATTATTATAATGGTAATTGAAGGATAAACTGTGCGGATAATCGTAATAAAAAGTCTGCTGCAACAAAATACACTGTACTTAGGACGACCGTACTTCATTGAATGGACATTACTAAATATATCAAGTGTATTATGAAATATTAATTATTATAATGGTAATTGAAGGATAGATTTTGAACAGAATGGTGATAAAAAGGTCTGCTGCAACGGAATTCATTGTACGTCTCGACGACTGCTCTTTATAGAATGGTAGCGGGCAGCATAGCCCAGTGGTACAGTGCCCGCCTGGTGCGC
>JAECMU010050104.1:961-13242 GCA_016106625.1 Dracogyra subfuscus | reverse complement strand
ACGCATGGAAGCTTCAAGTCAGGAAGATCAAGCCAGCGTTCCAGCATTGCGTGCAGGGGGACACCACCGACCCCGGCAAGCTGATGGGGAAGTTCCTCAACCAGGCCTGGAGACCACTGCAGGATGGTACCGAGTACGAACTACACCATCTCCAGACCAAGCAAGGCCACTCGGGACTAGTTGTGATCCACCGGCGCCGAGACTGCTACCGACAAGCGATCTTGCTGCGAGAGATGGATAGCCAGACCATCCACAGGATCCTCAAGGCTATCTTCGGCGCCGGCTACCACCAGGTCATACCAGCTATTATGGACAGGAAGCACGAAGTCCCGAACTTGACCACCGGACCCCTCATCAGCTCGCCGTAGGCGTCAACCTTTTTTAGGACATATAGATTGGACTTTAAAATTTTAGACCTCCTTTCAAAATTTTATGTCGAAATTACATTTTTTTTCTCATATATATTATTAAATAGTCCGATCCTCTCTTCTTTCTCTTGTTTATTTTTTGACTGTCCATCTAAAATGCTCCAAATTATATAAATATTTGGCCGAGCAGTCAATTCTTTTTATATTTGGCTTGTAATATATTTTTTATTTTTTATTATTATTCTACTAACTTTCTCACTAATTGCTATTTTCAAAATTCTGCACATTTTCAACACTACACCCCCCTCCTCCCCTCCCCATTTTTTTGGATGTAAATATCAAAATTGACCCTATTTCTTAGGTTATCCCTGTCCCGAGTCAGACCCCCGATCCTATCGGAGGCCGGACTCGGGATAGGCGTGTTCGAAACCTTAGTGGTATATGGACACGTTAAACCATTTACAAAGCAAAGCAAAGCAGTCAGGCGCGACCGCCTTAGCCGTTAGGTTTGAGATCTCCATAGTGGACGCGGTAACTTCCTCGAGGTCCGCCATGGTTTCCGTGTTGACTAAACCTGTTTAGGCTAGGAACAGGTTTCTTTGAACGTTTGAAAGGGGATTGAGAATTTGGTGGAGCTTTTCGCAACAACTTGCCGATAGCACGAAGTTGCGTTTGTCCATTTCCCTTTGGCTATCTAGTGATTGGCTTTTTCCTATTTTTAATAAGTCTATCCTGTCTACATTGCCCCCGTTGCTTTTCCAATCTTTTTAAATGTTTTCTCGTCGCTTTTGACGAAAGCTTCACCGTTCCATAGTTGGTTATGGTATAGCTTTTCTTTGTTATTTTTTGTAGCTTCATTCGCTGCCAACTGCCAGAAGGCAAATTGGTATCTAGTTGGGTTCTCCCCGTTGATTTTGATGGCTCTAAGGCCTTTGACGTGGACTTCTGGTGTGGGACCTCTTGGGGGGTACTAATGAGGATTGTTTGTTGTGGTGTTTTGGAGGTATAATCCTTTTTGGCTGGGCCCTTTTGCTTTTTATGGCTTTTAGTTGGAGTTTTGGAGGGGGTTATCAAGACACTGAACTTGTTAGATATGGGGACGTCGGGGTGTATATCCGACTCCCTGTTTTCTGTTAAATCTCGAAGGATTTCCTGGCTCAAGTTAAGTGAGCCAGGTCTTTTCGTTGAAGTTCTGGTGGCTGAATCCGGGTTAATCCCGGTCCCTATCTGAGTAAGGCGCTGGGCGAGTGCATCCGATTTGTGTTTGAGCCCTACTGGCGTGAATTCGGTATCGGGGTGGGGAATACAGCTGGTCGTCATTTCTCTGATAAGCCTTTTGGCCGTTTGGGTTAATTTTCTACGCTGAGCTACTGATTCCGCTAGCGGACAAGAGGGGGGAGGGGTAGACGACCTGGGTGATGGACAGGTTTTCTCTGGGGTGACGTAACAGATGTCGACTAAGCATTCTAGTGAAGCCATTTTTCGTTTTGGTTTTTTTTTTTTACGTTTTGTTTTAAAAAGTGACAAATTAGCAATACTAACACTAACAAAAGCAGAAATACAAGTAATAACAAATATAATCAACAAATACTACAAATAATGGGGCAATGGGTCTCTGAAATGTAAATATATATGTACGTAACAACAGTAATATAAATGGTTATCAAATTTAAATGATCCTACCTTGGTTTCCGAGTATAACAGGTTTCAAGATTAATCCGAGAATAAATAGACACAAGCAGGCAGAGAGACAAGGTTCCGTATTAGCGAACTAAGTGCGGATCCTTGCTCTCAACCTCTACCACCATTATATAAGAAATCACGCGGACCCAACCGGAGAAAATCAAACTCAAGCCATGCCGGCTAATTATTTGACGACTCGATTAACCAGTTGTGTTTTAAACAATCGGCTTTTGTTGTCTAATAAGATAACGGAATAACCAACACTTAGTTACTGATAGTTTCTAATTAGAACCGAGTCGTCTGCATTTAATGCGCTAGTTAGTTTTGTTGTATCTCCTACCAGTGTCTCACATTAATTAAATAACCATTGCAGAATTAGAACAATATAACATTTTAAACACTTAAAAACAGTGTAGACAATAAACTATCATCCTAATATAACAACATCATTAGGATAAAGGGTAGCCGCAACTCTTTTTGACATATGCATATTAAACACGGTAATGTAAACGTACTGTATAAGGCACCACACATGATAATATAATTATTAAGTAACACACACAGTCCATTTGGAGAAGAGGCACTAATGAGGTTTTCGTCACAAATATCAATGACATCAAACCAGTTTATGGTAAGTGACACATTTAATACAAATACATGTCATTATTTATAATCTGTATTTTGTTTCCTAGGTGATGCCTCCACTGCACATCCCCTCAGACAGCCCCTGGAATCTGCATGTGAGGTTTTGGATTGGGCCTGCAGCACCCTGGAGGACAACATCAAGGCTGAGGAGACCAGATTACAATCTGGTCTGGAAGTTAGCGCAGTTGAAGTGTTATCGGAGATCGACCAGAGAGGAGCGGACATCATTAAGAGTGTGACACAAGAGACTGACCAAAGAGGGGAAGAAGTAGTTAAAGTCAACGCAGAGCAGGAAAGGCTGAGGAAAGATTTAGACAGTGTTCTCTTAATTACTAAAAATGACATTTACACAATATTCACTGAAGATAGACATTTATTACATACAGGAAAACAAAATCTAAAACTGGGTGAAAACCTCATGAAATCAGGGTCAGATTCTGACATAAAAAAAAATCTTTTGAAATTACAAAAATTAGCGATAGAAATTTTTCAAAGAAATCGTAAAACTAAAATTCCTGAGTTGAAAATTACTTTGACTGACTCGAAAAAGAAAGACACTGAAACTTTTTCTGTTGACATTGGAGAAATATTAAAACCCGACATAAAATCTCTGACAGACAAGCAGACACTGACAGACTCCCAAACAGACAGGCAGGCAGACAGACTGACACTGACAGACACCCGGACAGACAGGCAGACAGACAGACTGACACTGACAGAAACCCGGACAGACAGGCAGACAGACAGACTGACACTGACAGAAACCCGGAGAGACAGGCAGACAGACAGACTGACACTAACAGACACCCGGACAGACAGGCAGACAGACAGACTGACACTGACAGAAACCCGGACAGACAGGCAGACAGACAGACTGACACTGACAGACACCCAGACAGACAGGCAGACAGACATACTGACACTGACAGACACCCGGACAGACAGGCAGACACTGACAGACATCCAAACAGACAGGCAGACAAACAGACTGACACTGACACACACCCGGACAGACAGGCAGACAGACAGACTGACACTGACACACACCCGGACTGACAGGCAGTCAGACAGACTGACACTGACAGACACCCGGACAGACAGACTGACACTGACAGACACCCAGACAGACAGACTGACACCGGCATACACCCATACAGACAAACACACAGAGAGACTGACACTGACAGACACCCAGACAGACAGTCAGACAGACAGACTGACACTGACAGACACCCAGACAGATAAACTGACACCGACAGACACCGAGACAGACAGGCAGACAGACAGACTGACACTGACACAGACATGTGACACACATATATCATCAGATTATGAAGATCCTTATCTATATTCCATCGCGGTGCTGGGAGGGGAAAAATCTAAGAAAATTGTTGTAAGTGATTATAAAAACTGGCATATAAAATGTTTCTCTGCTGAAAACTCAAATTTTTTGTTTAAATTCAGTAGTTTTGGTCAACCATACGGCCTTGCTAGGTCAAGTGACCAGCAGGTTGTTGTCCTCCTGCCAGATGAATATCAAATATTATATCTGGATATACAAGATGACATCCGCCTGAAAAAGACACTGAACACTGAAAAACGGTACTACTTCATAGCAGTGTTACCTAGCAACCGTCTGGTGGTCACCGAGTGGTGGTTTGGTGGTGTGCGTGTAGACGTATTGGATGAGGAGGGTAATGTCCTTCGGTCTACTCCCCACAGATTGATCCCCAGCCCCTCATGTCTCACAGTGAAAGGCGACTCTCTGGTTATTGTATCCGAGAACAACAGTTTGAAATGTGTGTCGTTATCAGGATGCGTCACGTGGCGATCACGTGTTCCAGTAAGGCAACAGTCTTTACTCGGTGTCGCGTGTGACAATGAAGAGTTTGTTTATGTTTGCGATTATCCGAGAGACTGTATTGTCCAGTTCTCACGTGACGGAAAGGTCATTCGTGACGTCATCACATGGCAGGATGGACTGACCACACCTCTGTTTGTCTGTTGTGATCAGGATAAACTTTATGTCGCCCAGAAAAATGGACACGTTAAAATATTTACATGGAGCAAGGCTAACCCGTGACTCTTCAAACTGACTCTGTGAACTGACTTTGTGTTTGTGAAATGAGATGATTTAAAATAACTAAACAGATCAAATACTTTAATATTTTTAGTGAATGTCCAGTGAAACTTTTGCTAATTAATATATTAGCTAATTAAATTTCAAAATCAAATTAAAAACAATGTCTGCTAATATTATACACAAAAGACAATTACATGTTTTATATTAATGACAACTTGACGGTTTGTACCATTTACTAATTAATTTAATTAAATGATTAAACATCTTTTATAAACATAACATCAGCAAGAAAATATGTAAAATCAACAAAGAATGTTTTTAATTATTATTATTATTAATTAATTAATTAATTCATTATTTTTAATTTTTAATTTCTTTCTGTTTTTTAGAAAACTAAAATTCTTCAGTATTAAAGGTTTACATTTATCAAAAACGTAATTCACTATTGTTTGGCGTCTACGTATATCTTTTACAATATATATGAGGTATCAATAAAATAAACGTTTTTAATATATTCGCAATAAAAACTCGCCTTTTTCCCATCGCTTGCCAAAAAGCCTCTGAACTCCGAGAGTTCAGTCACGTGACCCCGTGACGCGACAACAGGCATAACATCAAAGGTGATTCGCAGCCTTTCACACATTTAACATGGAAGTGGAACACGTGCATTTTTAAAACGCGAAAATGTTATTCTTTTAATCACTGACTCCCACGGGCCTGATAGTTGATTAATCATTAGGTTCATGATTGAAATTGTATCAAAAGGCATTTAGAGGTTTTCGCCCAGATTTTATAATTATTTGGACATATTTCATTTATTTTTATTACTTTTTTGGTAGTTACTGTTTAAAAGTATTTTTTCATCGTGTCCATGTTGTACCAAATAAGGCATGTTTACATTAAATACAATGGTCTTCTCTCGGCAAGTTCCGCTTCGTGTAGGCATGTATATGTTTAAATATGTTTAACAATTTTTTTTTATATATTATTTTATCACTGGCGCATGTGCAATTGGAGGGTGGGGAGCAATATTTTGTGTTTCCAATATATTGTTTTGGGAGTATGACTCGACTTCCTCCCCCACCACCACCATAAACTTCGATCACCAGTCCAGACTAACCCTACCCACTAAAATCCATGCACACCAATTATCTTATCTTGGCAAGTTCCACTCAGTGTTTAAAATTCGTTTTTTGTTATTATGATGTTAAGAATCAAAGTAATCTGTATATGGAACATTATACTTGGGCATTATCTACAATATTGTTCATGATATATCCTGAACCCCCGAATATATTTTCCTAAATAGGTTTATGAGGTGATAAGGGGTGAGTCGCAAATGTATATAGACTGGAATTTCAAACCAGGGCCGTCTGATCCTGAGAGGGGCGTTGATCCCTTCCACTTTTATCTTTACAAGTAGGCAAATGGTAGACACGCTAATTAATTTAAAATGTAGCCTAGCACAATGTGATTGAGAAAGTTAACTTGTTTTTATCATTACAGATCCGTACGGAGAAAGGGACAAGGAATGTGGGGTCAGTTGCTCGCCTAAAACATCAATGCTGTTATTTTATTCAACAGTAGACTTATCTGGGCATAGACCCTCTATTACTATACACCGACTCTTTTTGAACTGACACTGACACCCCTCTTAGTTTAAACTAGGTACGGACCTGCATTATTTATATTTACGATGATCTTAATGTAATGTTTTAATCTGTCAGACGGACCTGGTAAAATAATTACGTCAACTGTGAGATATATAAATATGTACAGACCACATTTTACACGTTGTTGCACTGTGTAACAGTAATTAATCAAGCACTTTGTATGCCTTATAATTAAATAAATATGTATTGTTAAAAACGTCTTGTTATTTTGTGCACTATTTGTGAATTCGGATTCAGAGGGGGTATCCTGCACCAAAAGGTCCGCTAGGGGGATTTGATCCTATAACCCATCGAACATCTAGAGTGACGGAACGTGTGATGGATATACATCTACAGTGATGGAACTGGGGGATATACAGAATAGGAGCGACATCTGAAGTGGGGGTCAGTCTATTTGAGGAGGGTTACAAATCGATATGAAAGATATCTCAAATGTGGGGTGGGGGTCATAGTTTATAGTTTACGGAGAACGTTATATGCCGATAACAACTATATCTGAAGTGAGGGGTTTGCGGGGGGATACAAGCCGATACCAACGATAATTATGTGAATACTGAAGTGGGGGTCACATACTAGTTGGGGGGTGGGGGTGTATCTGCTGATAGCTGCGATACCTGAAGCAGAGGTGGGATGGGGATCTCCTACGCTACCCCGCCTGTTCCTGGTTCCTATGGGCCTATCTGTGTACAGAGATGGAACTATGGCTTGTGCTGCCCTGTCTGTGGGATGGTGCATATAAAAGATTCCTTGTTACTAATGGAAATAATGTAGCGGGTTTCCTCTCTAAGACTGATTATATGTTAAAATTACCTAAATTTAAAATAAAACTGAGTTTGTTTCTTTAACGACACCACTAGAGCACATTGATTATTAATCATCGGCTACTAGATGTCAAACATTTGGTAATATATTCTTAGAGAGGAAACCCGTAATATTATTATTAATTGTAGCAAGGGATATTTTGTATGAGTCATCCCATAGGCGGGGTAACACATACCACGGCATTTGATATACCATTCGTGGTGCACCAGCTGGAACGAGAAATAGGCCATTGGGTGCACCAACGAGGATCGATACTAGAAAAACTTTCTGTTTTAAATTTATTTATTTAAAAACAAACAAAAAACCATATTGAAGCAAAAAGTGGTATGTGATACGTCACGTGGAAATCACTTGGTTCATACAATTTGTTTGTTTTGTTTAACGACATCACTAGAGCACATTGATTTATTAACCATCGGCTATTGGATGTGTAACATAAGATAATTTTGACACAGTCTTAGAGAGGAAACCTGCAACATTTCTCCATTGATAGCAAATTATCTTTTATATGCACGCATACAGACACACACACACACACGCACACACATTCAGGCATACATACACATACACACCCACCCACCCACACAAACACAAAAACACTAGGCACACACACACAACACAGACACACGATAGATGTTTTCTTCTTCAGTACAAACCTGACGGAATATTAATACAATGTGAAGACGGGTTCATATAAATGTTTATCAGCTGATTAATGTTCTTATCTGTTGATGTTGAAACACGAACATACGAAATTTAAAGGGACATTCCCGAGTTTCCTCTATTGTAAGATGTTTCCGACAAATACAATAATTCAACGATTAAATTTACATATTAAATATATTTTCTTGCTTAGAATATCAGTATCTGTATATCCAATGTGTTTCTGGTCGTCTTAATATTTTTAAGAAGCCCAAATTGGATTTTGTCTGCAAATAATTTTGTACGTACGAAAAATATTGGTTTTAGGAAATAAAATGAAATTTAACCTTTTACAAATATTAGAACGATTAGAAACACTTTTAATATATAGTCACTAATATTTTATGTAGCAAAATATATTTGATATGTAATTACAGTCGTCAACAGGTCTCTGTTTGTTGATAACATCTTAAAACTTGCAGAAAACTCAGGAATGTCCCTTTAAAACGTGAAACAATTTAAACACTTCTCAATACTTAATCACATCCGTTTGACAAGAAAGAGTTCCACGTTTAGAAATAATTAAACACATCCATTTTTATATTAAAGCAGATTTATAAATGTATAAAACCCAATTAAAACAAGTTCGCCCCCCCAAAAAAAAAACACACAAAAAAAACAAAACAAAACACCCAAACAAACCAACAACACTTTGAAAGTAATCAAGTAACGGCGACTAAAATCGCTATAGACATTTTGCACTAACTCCTCACGCATTGTTTATTAGGCCCTAAGGATCTATATTAGAATGGGAACGGACACAAGATGTGATGAGAAACATAATTTGTCGCGTGGAGTGAGGGCAGGCCACACACACACAAAACACACCACCAAGGCGCACACACAAAACTCGCACACGATGTATTTTTCTTCTTCAGTACAGACTGAATATTAATTTTAAGGGAAGACGAATCGAGATAAATTTTTATCAGCAGATAAATGTTCTTACTTGTTCACACGTGTATACCTTTGATGTTGCAACACGAAAATATGAAATTTAACAACGTGAAACATTTTAAACACTTATCCATATTTAATCACATTCGTTTGACAAGAAAGAGTTCCACGTTTAGCAATAATTAAACACATCCATTTTATATTAAAGAAGATTTATAAATGTATAAAACGCAATAAAAAAAGTTCCCCATCACCCCACCCCCCCCCCAAAAAAAAAGGAAAGTTAAAAGTCATCAAGTAACGGTGACAAAGAACGCTATAGACATTTTGCACTAACCCCTCACGCATGCTTATATGTTGATTAGGCCCTTACGAACTATATTAGAATGGGAGCGGACACAAGCTCTGATGGGAGACAATTTGTCAAGTGGAGTGAGGACAGGCAACACACACACACACACACACGGACACACAACACACACACAGCACACACACACACACACACACACACACACATGTACACACACAATACACGCACACACAGACAACACACGGGCTGGGGTCCTGCATGTTAATTATCGAGTCCTGTCAAATAAATATGTAGTATTATCTCTGTACTAGTTGTTTCAAGATTTAAGAACATAAATAATATTTATTACGTTTTATCTTCTTTTAAAAAAACCCAATATAGTGTTAATTTATATTTGTCAATACACCCACGAACCTCTACTTAATCAAACACTCATTTCTCAGTTTGTTATAAACGCTTACAAACCTGTTGAGAAACACGTCTTTGGTCGTAATCTCTTTTGAGTCGATGTTGTCACTGCCTTCTTTCCAACAACGTTAGCGATATTTAAAACTCACCAGCCTCGGTGGCGTCGTAGTTAACTCATCGGTCTACAGGCTGGTAGGTACTGGGTTCAGTTCCCAGTCGAGGCATGTTTTTTTGTAACCCAGACACCGACTCCAAAACCCGAGTGAGTGCTTCGCAAGGCTCAATAGGTAGGTGTAAACCACTTGCACCGACCAGTGATCCAGAACTGGTTCAACAAAGGCCATGGTTTGTGCTATCCTGCCTGTGGGAAGTGCAAATAAAATATATGGTATGAACTCACCATACTGAATGCCGCGAAGTAGCAGGGATGGTCTGGTGCGGGTACCAGTCTAGTAAATATATTGATGAACTCACCAGTAATGACGCGAAGTAGCAGGGATGGTCTGGTGCGGGGTACCAATCTAGTAAACCTATTGATGAACTCACCAGTAATGACGCGAAGTAGCAGGGATGGTCTGGTGCGGGGACCAGTCTAGTAAATCTCTTGATGAACCCACCAGTATTGACGCGAAGTAGCAGGGATGGTCTGGTGCGGGGACCAGTCTAGTAAATATATTGATGAACTCACCAGTAATGACGCGAAGTAGCAGGGATGGTCTGGTGCGGGAACCAGTCTAGTAAATATATTGATGAACTCACCAGTAATGACGCGAAGTAGCAGGGATGGTCTGGTGCGGGGTACCAATCTAGTAAACCTATTGATGAACTCACCAGTAATGACGCGAAGTAGCAGGGATGGTCTGGTGCGGGGACCAGTCTAGTAAATATATTGATGAACTCACCAGTAATGATGCGAAGTAGCAGGGATGGTCTGGTGCGGGGACCAGTCTAGTAAATCTGTTGATGAACTCACCAATATTGACGCGAAGTAGTAGGGATGGTCCGGTGCAGGGACCAGTCTAGTAAATATAATGAGGAACTCACCATACTTAATGACGCAAAGTAGCAGGGATGGTATTGTATGGGTACCAGTCTAGTAAATATATTGATGAACTCACCATACATAATGATGCGAAGTAGCAGGGATGGTCTGATGTGTGTGTGTGTGTGTGTTTGTGTGTGTGTGTGTGTGCGTTTTGGTGGGTTATTTCTTAATTAAAAAAAAATATATATATTCATGGCCGATTGGTCAGAGGCAGGCACTCTGTGTATGGTCATTATGTCCATGCACCCATGTAATAGCTCTTGTCTCGTTAATTATTAAGTGATCTTAACGATGGATCGCAGGCTGATTGCAATCTTAAGGAAAACAGGACAATGTTGAAGACATGTTTCCTTTATTTTAATTCCTTCTTTGTTAATAGTTTCTTTTCATACAAATCGCTTCCATTAAATCATTAAGCCGCACGTCAAAGCTGTTTACTTTGAATTGGTTCACAGCCGTGGTTTCGTACTCGATGCTCTAGGTTATCTGGTATTAACATTGTTATCGTTGTTTGACTGTTATATCACATGTATTGTATGTTATGCTTCAGACGTGTGGGGATCTCATAAAGGAGATTGTATTGAAAGAGTACATCTTAACTTTTGTAAAAAAAAAACCCAACTTAGGGTTAAACGATCTACTAATAATGTTATGGTGTATGCTGAACTCCGCCTCCTTCCATTACGCACTAAAATAGTATTTAACATGATGAATTACTGGTCTAATCTTCTCAACACAAATAACTGCATTCTCAGACATTGTTATTTGTGTTTGTACGATTGTCCTGAAAATAAAAATATTATATCAATGTATGTACATCACCACTGTTTACCTGTATGCATATACCATTGCTCTGTACTGACGAGCTTTCAGCTCAAATTCAATAAAGAAATTGAAAATATTTATACTTTGCAATATTACTTGTCTAATTACACCCCAGAGTGATTTAGGAAATCCATAGCAAGATACCGTCTATCATCACACAATCTAGCTATGAAAACTGTAATATCAATAATACTGATAGAGCAAATAGATTATGTTTAATTTGTGATAAAGATATTGAAGATGAATTTCATTTTGTACTGGTAAGTCCATTTTATAGTGAATTAAGAAGGTTATATATTAAACCCTACTATTGGAAGAACCCATCGGTTCAAAATTTTATTCAACTATTTTCTATTAATAACATTAAGCAGTTACGCAATTTGGGAAATTATTTGTATCAAGCTACCCAGTTAAGAAACAACACTATCTAGTTATCTCATTTACTTATTTATTTAATTATAAAAATATTATTTATTTATTTATTGTTTATTTACTTTCCATTAACATTATTTCATTGTGTGTCACCACTGTTCACCTGTATATTTATATATTTTCGTCTTGTAACTGATGAGCTTTTTAGCTCAAAGTCAATAAAGAAAGAATGAACAACATTCACTATATACTTAGTATACCGAGCAACGGGACTCACTGAGATATTTGGTATAAACGTTCACTGTATATACTCACTGAGTTATTTGGTATAAACGTTCACTGTATATAATCAGAGTTATCTGGTATAAACGTTCACTGTATATACTCACTGGGTTATCTGGTATATACGTCACTATATATACTCACTGGGTTATCTGGTATATACGTC
>JAECMU010050097.1:0-12705 GCA_016106625.1 Dracogyra subfuscus | reverse complement strand
GCTACGGGACGTAGCTTCACTTGAGGGGGGAGTATGTAGTAGTGTAGGTATAAAGTGCTCCTACTGGCAGTAGCTAGTGGGAATTTCCCTATTAGCTCAGTTGGTAGAGCACTGGACTCTCACACCGAGTCCGTGGTTCGAATCCGCTCAGTGAAGGTTGATATTTTTCTGTTACAGATATACCAGTCGTGGTACACTGGCTGTGACGAGAAATAGCCCAATGGGCCCACCGACAGGGATCAATCCCAGACCAACCGTACATCGAGCGAGCGCTGTACCACTGAGCCACATCCCCACCCCAAATGATCAAGGATGGCATTTGCTCCTTCACACTTTACTGCATAACAAAAAATATACCACTTGCTCGAATTTGTCTACTTCAGAATGCAAGGTTTTTTGTTGGTTTTTTTTTTTTGGGGGGGGGGGGGGGAAGACATATTGCATTGGATGTTTTATCAACAACATTGATAAAGCAATGGATTCTTTTCCACAGAAAAAAACAAACATGTAAACAAATATACCATTTACCCATGTCAATGTATCCACGTAAGAACAAAGTGGCTTTTAGGTTTACTGTACCGATTTTAATAGCAACACCCTAGATCCTCATCTGCAGGTTTCAAAACTCCCAACGTTCATCATTTAACTGCAACACTATCTTAGATGTTTTACCATCAACATGGATAATGCAATGGATTATTTTCCCTAGCTTTGCCATATATAGCAGTCAAGTTCCTTGAAAAACAAACCATCTTACAGAAACCTATGTGGTATCCACTTGCTCATTATGATTTATATTGATTAACCAATCATGTAGTAAGGAACATCAATGGCCATTTCAGGCTATCGTCTTTATTTTGTGTGGCAATATATATCCTACCATTACAACTTTCAGTTACATGGCATCATTTCCCCAACCCTTACATATACAAAATGTCACATCACAAAAATAGTGCAATAATATTTCATGTCTCAATCAGATAATTAAACTTGTTTTCCTCTTCCATTTGCCTAGAAGTATATAAAAACTGCCTTTAAACAAAGACTTGATAAACCACATTTTATAGAAATAAAACCCCATTAATCACCATAAAAAAAATGCTCATCAATGATTACTTCATGCTACCACCTTTAATTAGGATGGTAATATATAGATTCATTAAAAGAATATTTTTATATGGAACATCTCAACCGAATCAGTTAATTGGTAGGCTATTTGTTGAGGCTCTGCTGAGACCACTACCGATTAACTAGACCAAATTCATATTTTACACATTTAAAAAACAAGCAGTGAATTCTATTTATCTTATAACACTTCTAAAATATTTTAATTCAATTTTTAGCAAATCACAGTACTAAAGTCACCACCATCGGTAATGTCATCACAATTAGTTTATCGTTGTGCATTTTAACTGAAATCTTTGAAAACATGGTCTTGTTGGCTTGCAAGCAACACACTACCTAGAGACCTTGCACATTTGTATACCAGTATTAACTGGGTTAATACACTAAAATTATCTCATGGGTTTATTATATGAATATCATGGGCAAGTTGTAGGATAAATAATCATACCATTAAAACATTCAGTTACATGGCATTATGTGTCCACTACCTTTGTAGATGTTAGAAATTCTAACAAACTGCAATATTAAAAACATGCCATTAAATAGTGTCAAAATTGGTCAATTAAATCTGTCGTTTACCTCCTAGTAGATATTTTTGGCATTTTTCTTTCTATAAATTATAGTACAAAAATATGAAACCCCACAGCATATACATCTTGCATGTGTCAAGGTCAAATTAAAACTTAACATATTACACTATCAAAACAAAAATTACCAACAACCAACTAACTGGCACTTCATTTTTTTTTTTAGCACAGAAATATAATTTACATAAAACACCACAAAACAAAAAACACAAATAAGCTCTGGTGAATAAAGACTTTATTCAGAATACAAGTCAAAGCAAGCTACGAGCACAATATTTATGTCATGTGTTAAATTCTCTTTAATTTGACTGATAAAAGCTGCCCAATTTCTACAATATAATGTGCTTTGGCCAATTGTGATCTATTTGTTGTTTGTCACAATAAAAATGCAATAAGTACTGAGTGGAAACACAAAGAGGCATGTCATATTATAATCAAATAGTCTATACTGTCTGTAGTAGCAGCACTTTTGGAACACTCTGTGCCCTGCCTGGAGTAAAATCACAGTATGCTTGTATAGCATCAATTTTAAATACATTTTTCCCCCAATGCATCCTTCTCTGCTGCCAATGCTTACGGACTGCACTGTCCAAAAAATGCCAGATCGTTCACAACAATGACATTAATAATTAAAAATTTGTAATCAGCATTTGTGGGTTTACAGATGCAAAGGATTTTTTTTTTTGTTATTTTTTTGTTATTTTTTTTTTTTTTTTTTTTATTTTTTTTTTTTCACTTTGGTGGTTTTTCTTTTTTTTTCATTTTTTTTTTTCTTTCATATAATATATATATATTATAAGTTAAATCTCCAAGTTTGGGCAGGAATACGGACTATTACAGACAATACAGCAGTTAAAGATGGCATACATAAAAATTGGCAAACCAATCAATCTGAGACGACTCGTTATACCCAATATCATAACATTTTCCTGGAAGAATTATCAACAGCACTAGATGCACTTCTATCCCGATTCAATGACACAGACAACACACACACAAGAAATCCAGTATCACAGGTGGAGTTTTTCCTGCCAACTGACAGATTTACATGTCAAACAAGAAAAAAATAGTACACCAATCATTTCAGTGTTATATTAAAAGAACAAAATTTGCACTATGATTTTGCTGCATTACAAATAAATTCAATTTGACATTAGTCATGAATGGCCAATACGATACACACACACATATATATATATATTGATCTATATATATTTGTTTTGATAAAGTCTGAGGTTAAACTCTGTCAAAAGGCATTAAAACCTCCCTTTGACTAGGCCCCAGGCTACACTAGTAGCTGGCCATCCCAAGTGACAAGACAATATGGGAATTCTGAAAGACATTGAATACTTCTCAAGAAGTATAAAAATAAAAGAATGTGCTTTACTTCTTTGAAGCAGTGAGCACCAGGTTTGCATGCACTATGAGTTGACGAGCTGGCGCTGAGCACAGCATGGCTGTGAACACAAGTAAGCAACTATGTAAACACGTTTACCGCTAGCTACGTAAACACGTCCACCGCTAGCTACGTAAACACGTCCACCGCTAGCTAACCCGCGTTACAACAAGAGATCACGTCACAAGAAAGGAATCCATGTTATTTTGAAGAACAAAAAAAAGAGATTTACATGGATTCCCCTCCTAGAATATTGCCAAAGTGAAGAGGATTGGAAATTTGCTCATCTGTTGAGGCTCCGCCCCCCCAAATGGAGCCCCACATGGCATTGCCCCCCCCAGACATGGACGAAGACACGGGATTCCAGGGACTGTTGTCCGGGCGGCTGTAGAACTGGCTGGTCTGTCGACTCCGACTGTGACCTTGCCCCTGTGACATGGGTGTCGGGCCAGGCTGACCACTATAGCTGGACTGGGAATTCTGTGACCACTGACTAGGATTGCTCTGCTCCATGAAGCGGGGGGCGTCACTTTCAGGGACAAACTCGGCCAGGATCGTGGTATTGCCCAGCACACAGGTGTTCAGGGCCTTCTGGGCCTTGCAGGCCTCTTCCTTGGTGCAGTAGCACACGACCGCCTGGCCATGGCCCAGGTCTAGGTGGAACATCTGCAGTGGGCCGTGCTGCTGGCACAGCGTGCGCAGCGTGGATCCGTCAATCTGAAGAGAACAATCATACAAAACTCATTTGTCATTAGCACACTTCATAGACTTGAAGACTAAACAAACTGAAACATTTTAATCTGCCACTTCCAAATATTTCACATAGCCACCAAAGGTAACAAAAAGTGATACATATATACCAGATATATTTTATTCAAGTTAGTCCTGGGTAAGAATTGCTTGGTGTTTTTTTTTTAGGACTCATGACAGGGTAAACCATGTAATTGTAAACTGGGCTACAATGTTTGAGAAGAATACTCCGTATCAGCTTTCTCTTAGTATCCATTTCAATAGACTTGTTTAAAAACAAACTTTTGTCTACATTAATGGTTTTATCATGCATATTACATGTACCTTAGTTACTGTATATCACTGTATTGATGGGACTGTGGAAGGCCTGACCCCTTATATCCGGTGCAAAAATATTGTAGAAGAACCACAGACAAATAATGATACATATATCGTTCAAAATTTGTTTTGATGTGTGCAAAACTAAAGGGATGGTGAGAGTGTAGACAAACATGAAATGGGGGGACAAAGTGGCACAGGAACAACATTGTATGTGGAAACCCACATATATTGCTCATAGTTAAACCGGCAGATATTGTTCAATGCTAAACCGGCAGATACTGTTCAATGCTAAAGCGGCAGATATTGTTCATGGCAAAAGCCAAGTCAGCAACCTATGTTCACATAATACAACTGAACTGCACATACATGTCAAGTGGGTAAATGAAATGTGTAAATCAATTATTCAGGAACATGATTACCACTCAATGATGTACAGTGAAATAATCACATTTCTCGATTGTAGGTATTTGTCTTCAGGTGAATGGGTTTTTTCTGGGGAAAGATGGGTGGGGGTGGGGTTGAAGTAATTTATTTGTGTATGAATTATTATTACCTGTGGTGTCAAGTTGCGCAAAACCAGCCAAGTGGACGCACTGGACGTTCTCGAGTCCCACTGCTGACTATTTACTGCTGGACAAAAGGAAAACAAAATAAAAAAGTTAAAACTTGGCACTTACAATTAAATACATCAAGACAAAAACAAGATATTTGAAATGTCCTGATTCATAAAAAATGTGTTTAATTTGTAACTTGTAGCTGTGACGGACCTATATCAAAGTGTCTTAACATTTGTATGCTAGTGAACTTGTACTGAAGAGTTGTTTTCCCTGCTTAAAGAACCATTAATATTCCATGTTCAACAAGAGGTCCATCAGTTTGTTACTGCCCTATAATAAACTTTGACTTCTAGCTGAATCAAACCTTAGAGTCCCTAATAGCTACGCAAGATTCAGAGATCGCCAAAATTCTCAACCATATTGCGTAATTTTCGTGATCCATATTTTTTACATTATTAAATTTTGAAGGTTGTCCTTAACCAAAAACATGTTAAATATATCTGGGAATGATAAAGTCCAATTTTCTAAGTTTTGCCTGGCATTTTTTTCTTAAACTTTGTTAAGTTCCTCCTCCACACAGCTGTTCAGATAACCGCCCACCGTTAGACACAACGATAATGACCGCTGTTTGCAACTGGATGTGTTTATTTAGGGGCTGTGTAACAATCCTCAGGAAATAAAAATAAAAGTTTTGTAATAGAATTCGGTTGACTGATCCCATAATTAAAATAACCTTTAGCATAGTGGCAAATTACCATTGAAATGTCTTTATTTGATGACTATGAATACATACGCCAATCATGGAGTGTCACCCAAGTACGTTTACTTAACTGTCAATAAACCTAGTGCCGAGACCTCAACTAATTTACATCTAATTTGCAAAGTTTGAAAAATATCACATACTTTGATTGCACTGAAAATGTAAGATATTATATGATAAATAAATTTTATACTATAGTTGATTTGTTTTGTTGAACGTTGATGTCACATAGCAAGCAAAGTTGAAGAAAGTTTATTTTTTAAAATGATGACAAACAAGTTAACACCAATTCATCACATTATGTACATCAAACAATCTGAAAGAAGGAAGATTTGTATACCATATATTTTGGCCGTTGCCAGTGTTGCAGTGCAAGTCTGCTCGAGTCATTCAATTTTTACATACTCATTTAATTATTACCATTATTTTTATCATTTAGGTCATCTCATGGTATCAAGTTTCCCAACTATCCTAACCAAATTCTACAAGTAAATAGACTTAATATTAAATTTATATTTTTTAAATTTCCTAAATGTCTATTAGTTTGTGAATACTGCCCCAGAGAATCATTGGACCGAGTTTCACAACTATCCAATCAAAACAAAATAATTATTGAACAGGAAGGGAACAATTCTGCCAGCTTGAGTTATTAACATAACATAACATAATCCGGCTGAAAGTAACCCACCTGGAGTAAATGCCGAGTCGGAGTGGCCTGCCCATGAGTGTTGCCGATTGACCCCTGGTGCCCACTTGCTCTGACCGGACAGCCCTGGGGGTGGTCTGTTCGCAGTGAGGTTGTTTTTGGCGGACGGCATACTCCAGACGTCTGTGACAGACGTTGATATGGCGGGGGTGTTGTCAGCCGAGGAAATCCACGACTGTTTGGAAGTGATAGCGGTCAGCGCCTGACCATCGCGACTCCACGTGGTGGACGACTCTGCGCCAGACAGGCTGGGACTCGACTTGACGTTGGCCAGATTGTTCAGGTGGTCAGGCTTCACAACGTTCACGCTTAGAGAACGCTTAATACTGCCGGGCGTGATATGTGGGTCATCTTCAACATTCTTGAAGCCCTGCCACGGCTTGCCAGGGATGAACTCTGGTATCACATCAGTGAGGTTGATTGCCGTCGTGGTGGTGGAGTGTGTGGGTGGGTGAGATTCACTGAGATCGGTGTCCTTTGTCTCACTTTGAGAAGTGGTTCCCTCGGCACTGGTCGACGGCCAATTGACAGCCGAGGTGGTGGCCTGAGTAGACCAAGTGGTGTCGCCCGTGATGTTCAGCCCGCTCAGGTCGGAGAACTGGCCGAAGTTGGGGATGCTCTGTGAAGGATGCAGCGGCTTGCTTCCCACCACTCTGTTTATGTCCAGACTGGAATCGGCACCATCCTTGTCCGGGGTTGGGCGTTTCCACTGATTGAGGCGAGACTGTGGTTGAGTTGGTGGATTCATTGACAGGGTGGACAGGTCTGTCTGGAGAGGGATTGTCGGGTCCACAGGATTTGGCATAGGTTGTGGAGTCTGGGTACCCCCCTGTGGCACCTGCCCTTGCGACGGAGTTTGTTTGAGCAGCATCTGCTGGGCCTGAGAGAGCTGTTTCTGGAGCTGTAGAATCTGCTGTTTGAAGTTGTTGATCATCACAGTTCCTTGTTCTAGCTGTTGTCGCTGCTGCAGGTTCAGTCCAGCCTGCAAATATTAACCTAATACTTCAATGTACAGTTACACCAAATGACACCAAACATAATATATATATAAATAATATACTTTAAGGCATACTGTCATGGATTTAAGAATCTTATTGCTCTAAAATGAATAAATAAAAATTACATTTATATTTGGAAACCAAATCTAGCTAATTTGCAAAATCTCAACTGAACCACGATGGAGTGAATTCCATATCAACTTTGTTAACAATATTGGTTTCTTAGTTATAGATCATATCCAATTATTATTATTATAAAATATCATTAATAAGTGTTATATAGTGGCTATGTAGATGGTTGAATAAAGCACATTTCGTGACAAAAATAAATATATTTTTAGGTAATACAGTGAAAACCCACCTAACGACCACCCCGGTACTAAGACCACCCCACTATAAAGACCTGTTTTTTAAAGTCCGGAATAATTTCTTATTATTTTATAGTAAAACTACCCCGGTATTAAGACCACCCCGCTATTACGGATTACGACCAGTAAAATCAGTCCCAATGGTCGTTTTCAATGCATTACGACCCCGTCGTAGCGACCAAATTACGGTGACAAATGTCTTGCATTTTACCAGTATGTTTTCACTGGTCGTTAACAAGCGTCAGGTAGTTGAATCTTGTTGGTTTAGTATGTAGAAATATACCACAACAGTTCCATACAGCAATGATTTTAAATCGTTATAAAAACAAAACCACAAAACGGTAGTTTCTGTTTCCGGAAAATGTGGCCAGCTGTTTAATATTAATGACGCGATGCAGCACGCTGATTGGCTGTTGACCCAGAAGTCGACACGCATTGCGATTACCGTTGTAAGCCTACCGTTATGTTTCATCTCGAGACTTATAAGTTAATTACTCTGAAGTTGGTTTGACGTGTGTACTATTCTTTAGTTTGAAGTAAGACCGTACACAACAAGACGGCGATAATTGTTAATTGGAATAATAGCACTCGGACAACTAATCGATAGGTGAACTAATAAAAGGAATTTTAACCTTTAGTTACCGAGGCCACGTGAACAACGTGAATTTGTGTTTTGAGCAAGTCGTGTCAAACTCGAGTAACTATGAAACTGAAAATATTTTACGAATATCGTACTTCCAAGGTTATTTCCAAACGAACTAGATCGCTATTAGAAATGGGAACGCCTAAAAAAGGGAAATCGCGCTGTGAACTGACATTAAAACAAAAAGTTAATTTAATTGCTTTTTGTTGATAACGCCACTTCCCATGGCAGTGTGAAACTGACAGACGTGAAAGTCATCTTTCTTCCAGCCAATACCACGTCTAAGGTTTTTCATATGATTGGATTAGCAGTCGGTGATCAGAAATTGATGGCATTATAATGTAAACTGTCTAATCAAAGTGTGTATTTATGGTGCTCATTCGGTGTATGCAAATGTGTTTATGCAAATTTAAATAAATGATATTTGAAAAACATGTTTTAATAGGATATTTTATTAAGAAAAAAAAAACCTTTAAATATTACAAACCCGGTAATAGGACCACCCCACTATTAAGACCAATTTTATTAAGTCCCACAGGTGGTCTTAATAGAGGGGTTTCACTGTACTATGTTAGGCTATTTAATAGGTCTGTGGTCTGTGATAATGTCTTTAAATATAAAAGGAGTGATACCACATTAAAATAAAGGAATAGTAATCACATTCAATGAACACAAAAACTTCACAAGATAAATATCACAAAGTAGTCTTCAATATCTCCAATAATGAAAGGAAACCACACTAGAGTGATGTTTTTTATAGATGAAAGTGGAATACGAAAAGATTTTAAAGTATTTTATATTGGAAGTCAGGTACTAAGAATAACCTCGGGGTTAGAGTTGCAAAACAGTCAAGAATAATAGTGTAAGTTTTGGAGGGCGAATATGCAAAATTTATACATCATCTCCAATTATTTTCATGATTTTATGGTAGGTAATGTGCCCCTTCATGCATCCTGTAGCAGCCGAAAGTGCGGCATGTAAACAGTCGTACCTTGTTTTGTTGCAGGATCTGCTGTTTGGTGACGAACTGCTGCAGGATGTTCTGGAGCTGGAGCAGCTGCTGTAGCAGGATGAGGATGTTGTGCGGCAGTTTCTGGTGCAGCAGCTGGTCGCTGATAAGTCCCGACTGGACAGCCATGTGCAGCTGTTGTAGGATCTGCTGCTGGGCCATCTGGCAACAAATCACAGAGTTTAAACCCCCAGACTCAACAAAATATCACACTAACCATTTAACCACCGGCTAGAGTTTAAACCCCCAAAGTCAACAAAATATCACACTAACCATTTAACCACCAGCTATCAGCTACAGGGTGGATACTAAAATCTTCAGTTACAATGAATATCTGCTACAGGGTGGATACATCTTCAGTGACAATGAATAAAGCTATCTGCTACAGGGTGGATAACTAATATCTTTAGCGACAATGAATATCTGCTACAGGGTGGATACTGAAATATTCAGTGACTATGAATATCTGCTACAGGGTGGATACTGAAATATTCAGTGACGATGAATATTCCACACTGCAGTGATAGTCATAGGATATTAAACAAGCTTCCATTTCGTATTATGTTTATGTCCATAGTGAAATAATTTTCAGTTGTCACATGCTGTAATGAGTGACAATGAAAATTATTTCGCAAGGGGCATAAACATGGTAAGAAATGGTAGGCAGTTTAATATCCTATTTATTACCCATAATCAATGTTTATTTATATCACTCAACTAGTTTGGTTGACGTTCCTGTAAGGTTGTAGTGTGCCAATGGATGACGTCACTAAGTGTTACATCCCACTTGGCATTCTGGTGGGACGTATCAAACTTTTTAAGATGTAAGAAGCTATATTTTTAAGCATATGGGTAATAAATTGGGTGTACCTGAGGACTGACCTGCTGTTGAACAATCTGTGCATTGGGTGGAATCTGGCTGCGGTTCATCGGGCCCTGGGTCGGGCTCATCGAGCTCAGCGACTGTGTCTGCTGCTGCTGCTGCTGCTGAAACTTATGCTGGATGAGTTTGTGTTGCAATGTATGATTGGTAATACTGGAATTATTTGGATTGAGACTAGAAGAGGGCAGACTAGGTCCTGGTCTTGTCATAAATGGCTGATTTGGTATTTGAGCATTTGGAAAGGGAGTATTTTGCATGGAGAAGTTAGGCACATGTGGGCTGTTATCGGACTGGGCATCTGATATGTCGTCTGTCAGCATGGCGTTGTCGGGGACGATGCCAGCCAGCTTGGGTTTCGACCCGTTAACCTGGAACACGTCCACCTCGTGGTCCTTCTTGTTGGCACTGTTAATGGCCATTAAATCAGCTGAAAACATAAAAGTTACAACTTTATCTTGGAATGGAATCAGTTAATGGATGGTATATTTAATATAGGGGAATGTCCGAGCAACTCTCCATTCCTGAAAAATAATGGAGATGAGGCCCGCGTGGGCTGTCCCATTATTTTTCAGGAATGGAGTTATGAGGAATCAGTTAATGGAGAGATAATTACTATTATTAATGGTCATTAAATCAGCTGAAAACGGTTACAACTTTATATTGGGATGTAATTTGTTAATGAATGGACAGATATTTACTGACAACTAGGCAAACAAAAACAGGTGTCTGAACCTTTTTGGCCAAGTTGGTCAAATACTGTGAGAAGCAATAAAAGAAAATCTGTTTATACGTTTGTGTTAAAAGGGAATTGATAAATTGGCATTTATATCAAAGTTCTAATCAATCATAATACTGCTTGTCTGAAGCTGGGAACATGTCAGCACTGTAGTCTCTTGTAGATCAGGTCAAGGCTGTTCATGGGGTTTAAAGCACACATTCAGAGCAAGCTGTTGTAGCGAACACCTGTCATGGACACTGAACTGCTAATTATTAACTGCTCAATAACAATGTGTTGCATGTGATGTAGAACATACCCAGGGCACTTTCTACATTCATATTATTGCTGATTAATGAACTTACCCAGGGCACTTTCTACATTCATATTATTGCTGATTAATGAACTTACCCAGGGCACTTTCTACATTCATATTATTGCTGATTAATGAACTTAACCAGGGCATTTTCTACATTCATATTATTGCTGATTAATGAACTTACCCAGGGCATTTTCTACATTCATATTATTGCTGATTAATGAACTTACCCAAGGCACTTTCTACATTCATATTATTGCTGATTAATGAACTTACCCAGGGCACTTTCTACATTCATATTATTGCTGATTAATGAACTTACCCAGGGCACTTTCTACATTCATATTATTGCTGATTAATGCATTCTGGGCTTCTTCTTTCTAAAAAATAAAAATAAAAACATCACTATGGCAACTGCTTAAGTAATATTCCATGCTCAAAATCAACAGTGTATACAATCAGCTAGTTTAGAAATAGAAGTGAAAAACCAACACAGATTATAGTGCAACTAGAAACTGAATAAAAACACAAATACAAACTATGGGTTATTGCATTAAGTATACTCTCAGAAAAAAGTTCCTGTGCACCAAATAATTACATTTAGAATATAATTTACTTGAAATTTGGTCATTCAAATTTCGGTAAATGAACGTGTAAGCACTCCCTTTGATATTTCAGCGCTCTTGTCATTATTCTTAGCAACTCTGAAAAATAATTTTGTTGGCATCTGATGGTCATCAATGTTATGCCGTGCTTACAAGAAAATAAGCTAGCCATGTTGGTATTCATTAGTATTCACTAGAACACTATGCAGTGTGTGTGGAAATGTTCGACATTTTAGGGATACTAGGGATCTTTCGTGTTATGAGTCGACATGTGACATTACACTGATAAATCGTCAATATCAAGCGGGTACACATATGGAATCATTTGCAAGGGACAAGTTTAATATCCCAATACATCCTTGAGTTAAGGCCAATCAGCAGAAGAATGGTACACAACCGATTAGGTGATCACAAAGTACGAAGATGACCTTACATCAATATGTTGTTCTGTTACATCGTCACCGACAGTGTACCAAGCATTATGTAGACTTTACTTCAGGTTCATAAGGCAGGAGAGAATCACTGTCATTTTAATAGATAAATAGTACATCTACGTAAAAAACAATATATATATATATGTGCGGCTTAATAAAATTTGAATGATGCACAAGAACTTTTTTCTGCGAGTAATACATTTCTTAACACATAGCAGACTTTCTTAGCGAACTGTCACTACTATCACTTTTTTTTGACAACTATCACTGTTATTTCACTAGTATAAAAGTAATTTCACTAGTATCGCTCATTTCACCAGCATCACTTATTTCACCAGCATCACTGTTATTTCACTAGTATCACTGTTATTTCACTACTCTATCACTGTTATTTCACTACTCTATCACTGTTATTTCACTATTATCACTGTTATTTCACTACTCTATCACTGTTATTTCACTACTCTATCACTGTTATTTCACTACTGTATCACTGTTATTTCACTAGTATCACTGTTATTTCACTAGT
>JAECMU010050091.1:0-13217 GCA_016106625.1 Dracogyra subfuscus | reverse complement strand
AGATATTATAGAATAATATAATGACAATATGCTGTACTGAGCAACAGAAAAGAAAAAAAAACCCCGCACATTTTATCCCCACCCCCGTAACGTCTCTCGTAAGGCCAATTAGTGGAAGAACTGCACGGAACTGGCTTCGTAATCAATAATTACGACAACGTCTGTTCTGCAATACATTGTCCTGTTACAATGTCACCGACGACATTCCAGTCATGGTATAGACCACGCGCTAGGTTCAGAAGGCCAGACTTGACCACTGTACTGACCACAGATAAATAACCTATGCGTGGCTAACGAAAGGGTTTGACTATAAGCTATATATGTATGGGAGTACCTGTAAAAAAGGTACTCGAATTTTGTGAAGAACTAGGGTAGTCCTAGACGCTACCCGTTATCTCAGAAACGAGCAGCTTGACTCACAATTGTTTTCTGATTCACTTGAAGTGTGAGGGGTGGTAGTATTTATATATGAGGCGTTTATGTCGATTGATACGCTGCAGGCAGGAGTTTTAGCCACATATGTTACTATTGTCGTCTATGGGATTTGGTTTAAAAGAAACGAGTGATTTATTTATTTGTAACCATTTCTCGATGTTAATAATTATATATACTGCTCCCTCCTCCTCCCCCCCACACAATAATTATATATACTGCCCCCTCCCCCCACACACACACCAGTGCTGGAGAAAACACTCCAATTCGAGCAAATATTATACAGATATTCGAGAGATGTACTAACCTGAAACATTTTTACCATGTATTTCCATCATTCTACCCTCACAACAGTTGTAATCCACGTAAAAAGCGTAATGATTCGTTCCCAAACCTATATATCTGTTTGGAAGTAATGCTAATATGAGTACATTTTGTTGTTCACATTCTGGCATTTTCATTTAATTCTTGCAAAAGTCAGCCTGCTCATCCCCTCCCATACAATATAGAAGCCTATGTGTGTGTGTGTGTGTGTGTGTGTGTGTGTGTGTGTGTGTGTGTGTGTGTGTGCGCGCGTGTGTGTATGCGCGTGTGTGTATGTGTGTATGTTTGTGTGTGTGCGCGCGCGTATGTTTATAATGGATGCGCAAACCATGTATGTGCATAGCTTTGTATTATATGTGTATTGTATGTGTGTATATTATGTTTTAGTTTTTTTGTTTAACGACGCACTCAACACATGATAATTACGGTTATATCGGCGTCGGACATATGGTAATGTCGAGAAAAAAACCCAAGTGGTTAGCTGACGGGGGTCGATCCTAGACCGACCACGCATCAGGCGGGCACTTTATGTGCATGTATGAACATGCATGCTTTTATATATGACCGTTTGTAGGTAGGTATAGGTTACAAAGGCATACACACATTATTTATATTAAGTACGTCATGGTCAATCTAAACAACAGCAAGGCAGCTTTCGTGTAATTTTAAAGGCACTGTTGCACTGTTCTATAATTATATCCGACAGCTCGGTAGGAAGGAAAAACACAATATGAGACAACAAACAAATCACGAATTACAAAACGACTGCGACGATTGCATTACAACAACTGTACATAGAGCTGGTATCCCGGACTATTAATAGAAGACGCGAGAAAAAGGAAAACCCGTACACAAAATAAACAGGCGATAAAAGCCTGTACAGCCGACGCAACACAGCAGTTTATATAAGCATTAGTAATATAACTGTGCTAAAAACTTACCGCGGTACCCCAATGTTCGTGTCCAAACTCTGGAGTCTACCTTTGATCAATGAATCTTAAGGTCAATCCCAGATGACCTGTTCTGCTTAGTGAGTAATGTATTTAGGCTATCGTACTTTGGTAGTACTTTACGGTCCCTGTCGCGTGACGGCCTTGACCCCGATTGTTGAATGTTATGCTTCTCTCTCACCTTGTACCCTTTATAACGTCTAACACGTATGTTGTCAATATGAACAGTTGTCGTTCAATATCGCTATGTTGCTGATTTGTTTGGTTGTGGGTTTTTATTTTATTTTAACACTGCGTAAAACAAATCTGTCTACATTAGTGTGTAACAAGTGTGTGTAACATGGTGATTAACACCTTTTAATTTCATCAAGATCAGCGCGCATGTAGGATGGGTATACTATTAGTATAGTTTATTTGCTTAATCCTTGCGGCTCATGAACATAAACTATGCGAGTAAATATTTTAAGGAACATTCCTGACTTTGCTGTATTGTAAGATGTTTCCGACTAATAAAATATTTCTACGATTAAACTTACATACCGGTATTAAATATATTTTCTTATTTAGAATAATTATTATTAGTGACTGTATATTAAATGTGTTTCTGATCGTTCTAATATTTGTACTAAGTTAATTTTCATTTTATTTCTTAAAATCCAGTTTGGGCTTCTTACAAATATTACGACGACCAGAAACACATTGAATTTACAGAAACAAGAAAATATATTTAATATGTAAGTTTAATCGTAAACATATTTTGTTAGTCGGAAACATCTTACAATGCAGCAAACTCAGGAATGTCCCTTTAAGAAATGAACGTTATGTTTTTGACATTCATGCCATAATAAACACCAAAACAGTTTTACATAGTGTATGGAGTACGTAGCGCGTTAGTGCGAAGTAAAAAAGAAAGAAAGAAATGTTTTATTTAACGACGCACCCAACACATTTTATTTACGGTGATATGCCGTCAGACATATGGTTAAGAGCCACACAGATATTGAGAGGAAACCAGCTGTCGCCACTTCATGGGCTACTCTTTCCGATTGACAGCAAGGGATCTTTTATTTGCTCTTCCCACAGGCAGGATAGCACAAACCATGGCCTTGGCAAGTGGTTTACACCTACCCATTGAGCTTTACGGTGCACTCACTCAGGGTTTGGAGTCGGTATTTGGATTAAAAATTCCATGCCTCGACTGGAATCCGAACCCAGTACCTACCAGCCTGTCTACCGATGGCCTAACCACGACGCCACCGAGACCGGTTTAGTGTGAAGTCGTCCATACATAACATATGTAATATAAAATAATATATAAAAAATATAACGTTCAATTCTTAAAATTCCAAATCCATTAATATTGTCTTTATACAAAACTATAATTTAAAAAAAGGAATCGAACTATATTCCACAGTGTCAATACACAAATAGGGGAATTCTCTTAGAAAGTTACATTTTGGAGTGGGGTTTTTTCGTTAAATTTCCGATTCATTATACTTATTTATTAAGGTTTTATAAATTAAAATTTTCTGAATCAAATGTGGATAAAAAGTTATAAAAATTTAAATAACTAAACATTAACTGATAACGCAATTTTTTTCTTCTAAAAAAAAATTAGCAAAAGATAATTAATTAAGAATTCAACGATCTATGTGGAAAAGTTATGGTAAAGCGGTTAGAGTATGAATTGTGAAGAAATTAACATAAAGGAGCATCAAATTATTGAGCTATATTAAAATTGCAGTTGTCAAACGTTGAATTAGTGAAAAATGAATGTGCTGACTGATTTGAAAGGGGTGAAGTGGTTTCAGAGTTACTGTATTTGTGGATTTTAGAGGACGTTTGCGATTGTGTGATATTATTCTCGGATAGGACAGGTCGCGTATTTGTACACGAAGGCGTATGCGTGTTCGTGCATGTACGTTGTTGATTTGCTGTTTTGGTCAAATGTGACACAGCTGCGCTCGTGTCGCGCGTTTCATTTGTTAAGCATTCTCTGCTTTAAAGACGACCAGAAACAGACACTGATATTCTAAACAAGAAAATATATTTAATATGTAAGTTTAATCGTATAAATATTTTATTAGTCGGAAACATCTTACAATGCAGCAAACTCGGGAATGTCCCTTTAACTTGTAACAGAAACTTTATTTTTGTGGCCTGTCATATATATTGCGTGTCTCAGTTCAAATCCGGAGTGGTTTAAAGTGCAGACGATATTGGGCTAAAATTAGAAATGATGGAACCGTTGGGGATTTCGTTGCTGACGTAATTGATAAAAAGTAGTTCCGGTAATCTGTTCTTATTTGTTTACGGAAAAAGTACAGTTTTGACGTTCATGGAAGAATGAAGGTGGGTTTTTTTGTTGTTGTTGTTGTTGTTGTTGTTGTTGTTGTTGTTGTTGTTGTTGTGTTTTTTTTTTTTTTTTTATATAGATCAAGTGATAACATTTTAACCAATCCAGACACCCATTACAAAATAGCAATTATATCTTGAAATTATTAAAATTTGCACTGCATTTTATTTTTGTATCGTGACGTCATAACCCTACGCTCAGCTGAGTAAATGTATATTACTTAATGTCACTTACTCCCATTGATTTTTTGAGTGACGTAATGAACAACGGCTGTGTACTTCCTAAACGACCACTGTATTAACTAATGAAAGGGCATATTACCCTCTAGGGAACGTGTTCTATACGGATTGTTCTAGCACGGCTTTTTGGTATCTGTCTACTTGGTGATTGAACTAGAAACTATTGTGTAACTCTGACCTACTTACCTGGCATTTCCAGTAATGTACTCTACTTTTAAAACGATACTTTGTATTTAGTTTTCTTGCCCACTAGACCGGATTATCCAGCTTTTGCACGGTGCTAGATAAATCTATCTTACCCACGGGTATATACGATTTCTACATACGCGGTTATGAGGCTACTTATAACTGGAATTATTTATTTGCGAAGCTGCCAATTCATGTTGTATTAATTTTAGTTGTATAATCCTCCAAAAGGTTATGTTAATGAAATTACAAATTTGAACATAATCGTGAAATTATTATTATTTTATTTTGTCCAATGGGACTACTTTTTAGCACGTATTGTTAAAGGATCTGTAGACTCAATGTTTATAGTCGGCCAAGAATGGAAGGGAGCGATGGCAATATAAAAGTAACAAGTAGGCGTATTTTTGCATTAGTTACTAAGTGGGCAAGAAAAAGAATCAATCACCGCTGTCAGGTATAGATAAGGGAATTCCAACCCGCACGACAAAATGTTTTGTAAGGGCCTCGGTAAACCTCGGCCTGCACAAAAGATTTTGTCCCTTGGGTTGAAATTCCCTTATCTATACCTGACAACGATGATAGATTCTATTAATCCCCCTCCTCCCCCAGCAATACGTTTGACGATACGACGTTCCACTAGATCCGCCTCTACAGTCAATATCTGCAGAATCCCAGGTGAAAATATATTATGACAAAGTCGTGAGGGTAAGCATTCGTGGATAACACTGACAACTAACGGACTGTCCTGGACAGACAGCTAGGTGTGTGAACAAGACCTTAATTGGATATTACCACGAAAATAAGTTGAAATAAAATGTACTTTGATAACACGCGCCAGCATATCCTTTCTATAGCCCCCGTTATCGGAGAGGGGCGTGTTAGCCATCTGGCCCCCTCCACACATGCATACAATTACAGATTCTGTACACAATTTACAAACAGAAGCCCATTTAATATACCGTTGTTGGATTTGGCTTTGATATGTGTTGGTGATAATTTAATAAAATGTCGTTATGTAGGTCCAGACGTAAAAGGGGAGGGGGATACTATGTTTGACTAACATGCGATTGAAAGAAAGAAAGAAATGTTTTAGTTAACAACGCACTCAACACATTTTATTTACGGTAATATGGCGTCAGACATATGGTTAAGGACCACACAGATATTGAGAGAGGAAACCCGCTGTCGCCACTTCACGGGCTTCTCTTTCCCATTAGCAGCAAGGGATCTTTTACATGCACCATCCCACAGACAGGATAGCACATACCACAGCCTTTGATATACCAGTCGTGGTGCACTGGCTTTGACGAGAAATAGCCCAATGGGCCCACCGACGGGGATTGATCCCAGACCGAGCGCTGTACAACATGCGATTGAACCATTTGGGCTTACGTCTAAATCCCCGGTTGCTATATGAAGGAGGATGTGGGGATGTTTTAAAGACGCACTCAACACATTTTTATTTACGGTTATATGGTGTCGGACATATGATTAAGGACCACACAGATATTGATGGAGGAAACCTTCTGTCGCTACTTCATGGGCTACTCTTTTCGATTAGCAGCAAGGGATCGTTTATATGCGCTATCCCATAGCAAGTATAGCAGATACCACAACTTTTGATATACCAGTCGTGGTACACTGGCTGGAGAAATAAATAGTCCAATGGGCCCACTAACGGGGATCGATCCCAAGCCGCATCAAGTGAGCGCTTTACCACTGGGCTAGGCCTCGGCTGCTATATGAAGACATATCTGTCGGATCAAACAATGCATCGCATCCATATAGAGTAATATTCTGATTCCATAAGTATGATAATATTTATTATTGATTAAGCTGCATTGCCACATATAAATATAACATTCGAAGTATATCGTTAAACCTATAAAAGGGTTTTGCCGTAACCCCAGTCTGGAACACGTTCACAGGTCAGATAAGTGTTTTAATGAAAGTTGTACCACAATTTAGTGTCAGTCCCTTCGATATTTACCTGTGGTGTATCCCATAGTTAGACTACTGGCATGTCTTACCAACAATTTCGCGATTGCTGATTGGCTGAATAAATTACGCCTACAAGTCATACATAGTTTAGCAGGAAGTAAATTAGAACATTGTGGTAAAAAGTAACACTTTCACTAATATTTATAATAAAATCTCAATAGAAATTTGAAGAAAAAAACAAATTGAAAAAAAAAACCCACCCACAAGCTAAAATTAAACATTATTAACTAATTTCGCTTAATTTTCCATTACATTACTGTTCAGCTGCAACATTTAAAAAAGACACCTTCAGTTCGCAGCGTTATTAAGGACACCTATAGTAAAGGCTGTGGAGCAGGTGATCGCAGATGCCATGACACACCACACGCTTTTCATTGTTACTATGTTCTGAAGGCACGAAATGTCATATTTTAATACCTGGAAACAATTATCGGTAAAGCATGTCCCCTCCAAAGTTTTGGGCCCACATATAGATGTATTTTCATCCACATACATTCACCCCACCCCCGCCTTCAATTCAGATACACTCCGCGAGCTCTGTGTAAGTTTTCAAATGTATGCCCTCGGTCATTACATCCGTCACTCAACAGCCTCAGTAACCATGGTCTAACTTGACGAATCTCTCGTAGCTATAATTTCACATATATTTTATGACAAGGCCACGTGTTTCTAAACCGCGAGACAGTCTAGACTCAAACAGAGTCCGATACTTTCATGGTATGTCATCCTCATTCAAATTATATGCATATGAGTGAGTGCTCCGCAAGGCTCAATGGGTAGGTGTAAACCACTTGCACCGACCAGTGATCCATAACTGGTTCAACAAAGGTCATGGTTTGTGCTATCCTGCCTGTGGGAAGCGCAAATAAAAGATCCCTTGCTGCTAATAGGAAATAGTAGCCCATGAAGTGGCGACAGCGGGTTTCCTTTCAAAATCTGTGTGGTCCTTAACCATATGTCTGACGCTATATAACCGTAAATAAAATGTGTTGAGTGCGTCGTTAAATAAAGCATTTCTTTATTTTCTTTCATTGGCGTCATTGCATATTAAAGGGACATTCCTGAGTTTGCTGCGATATTTTAAGATGTTATCGACTAATAAAATATTTCTACGATTAAACTTACATACTAAATATATTTTCTTGTTTAGAATATCAACGTTTGTATAACTGAACGTGTTTCTTATCGTTCTAATATTTGTACTAAGTTAATTTTCATGTTATTTCTTTAAAAAATATTTGTTCGTACGTAAGAAATTATTTGAAGACGAAATCCAGTTTTGGCTTCTTACAAATATTAAGACGACCAGAAACACATTAAATATAGAGACGTTGATATTCTAAACAAGAAAATATATTTAATATGTAAGTTTAATCGTAGAAATATTTTATTAGTCAGAAATATCTTACAATGCAGCAAACTCGGAAATGTCCCTTTAAAATTTAGTCTAGACTTTAAAAGTTGCATAACCACGGACACAGGAATCACACATTTTATTATTTTCTCCAGACTCCAGTACACTACATATAGTGCCAATGGATTATTGTTATTACTTTATTTCGTTCTTGCTTTTAAATCTAAATGTCAAGCACATTGAACGAAATGACATTTTTCGCAAATACGCTGTATCATCCACGTAGAACCTAAAGCAGCTAGGCAGATCTGTGTCCATAACATCTCTGTGATACCATCACACAGGCGCTCTAAGTGTTTATATCTAAGTGACTGTGTTACCGATTCCAATCAGCACAATTCAAAAGAGGAATCGTAATATTTGCTAAACATGCTTTTGACACAACCATATGCTAAGATACGATTTTAGAATCAGTCGAAATATTTGCAAACCATTATTTTTTCTTCAACTTGTGCATATTTACGAGATTGAAAACATAGTTTAGATTCAGTTGGATTTTTTCGTAACTGACACAGACACAGATGACTTTCTACAGCAGATGCATCTAAACAGCGCCACCACTCCATATATTACCAGCGAGAGGAAAGTGAAAATCACAAACCAGAGTTCACCCATTGTGTATTGAAAATAGTTCTGTCTGTTAGTGGGCGGTTTAAGATGTCTGTCTCCATATTTGATCACGTGCTCTATGGCGCTCGCCCCTCTCTCCGCCCCTGTTTCCGGTCTGTCCCTGAAGATCTGAGACATCCTCCGCATATTGGAAGAAATGGATGAGTCGTTCAACACGGATTTTAGGGTTTGAACCATTTCCTCTGATGTGGCAGTTAAAATGTCCATAGCTGTCCCGATTCTGTGGTGTTTGACTTTAATGGCTGTTTGAAAGGCGTCGGCGTTCAAAGGAGTGCATATGATAGGAACAGAATGGTATAAGGATTCGTAAAATCCATTTTTACCACAGTGAGACACAAACAGTCGAATGTTTGGATGGGCTAATACGTCGTTTTGTGGCAACCATTCAACAATCTTCACATTGCCTTCTTGCGAGTTTCTGTCTAGTTTGAATATCACGTCATATGGAAGTTGATTCAAAGCAGAAGTCAGCGAAGAAAATTCCATTTTCAGTATGCTTCCAAATGAAACCAGAATGACTCCAGTTCTAGAGTTGTCGAGGTATGTTTTCAGATCATTAGATAGAGGTGCTGGTGGGCGAGCTGTCAACCCTCCTACCTGGACGAAGTTGGGGAAGGTAGCTTTCGGATAATCAGCAATGTAGTCCGAATTCTCGAGATACAAGGACGATTCTCGGATCAGCGTCTCCGGGACAACGTCCGTGAAAGGTTTGCCATATTTAGTCAGGTCAAATGGAGGCTTAAAGACTTGCAGCATGGCAGTTAGAAGAATGTAGTGGAAACTGTTCAATATTCTTTGCAAAGTCGTCATTTCGTTGGTGTACGAGCCAAGTGGATGAGGGTAGGTGTATGGCTGGAAAACCTCCCCGCTGTTAAAACCGAAAAACCCACTAGCAACAGACACTGTAGGGACGCCCAGGTAATATGGAACCAGATAGTAGCAGTGGGCGAATGGGAGACCCTCCGTCATTACTACGTCATATCCGGCCTCTTTCAACTGATCTAGTAGATGTCGGTTTGAAAGCTGGCTGTCACAGATACTGTTAATCACCGCGAATACGTCCAGAAGACTTCGAGCCATGCTCTTTTCCCTCGTCACTATATTTCTCGCTAAGGCACTGTGTATTTCTTTATGAACAGACTTCGTGCGCTCGCTCACGTTAAATGTTATACGTTGTATCTTAGAATCCTGTAAACAGTATCTTGTATCGAAGAATTCAGGAACGTAGGCTGACACGCTGTGACCTCTCTTGACCAGTTCGTTGCCAATGGCAGCCATTTCCAGACAGTGACTTGTTATTGGAGAAAACGTCATTAGAATTTTAGCAGTCAGAGACACCTGGATCACGGCGAAAAATATCAAAACCTGCATTGTGTTTGATTCTGAAATGGAAACGAAACAAATTATAATTATTTTTATTTTTTTGTGGTGATGACTTGACAACATAATCGTGAAACTTTCCCAAATTATTTTTAAAAACTATTTTTTTTTTTTTTTAAATATGAACAGAAATAAATATGTAAACAATAGTTTGGGGGTTAGAATTCAACTTACTTACTTACAACAATGGTCCCTTGCCTTCCGTTTCTTTTCTTTTTTTTATCACTTTGTCAGATATGACTCTGTTTCTTGAAAGAAACAGGGATATCACATGTGGATTACATTTTTCAGGAATCGACAGTTAACGTGTATTATCCATGACCTGTGTACAAACACAACTACGTAAAGAGGTTGCTGGCTCAAATAAACTAAAATCGGCCAGTGCGGTTCGTCGTTTCGATGCCACCGTGTGTCCATCAACAGAGCCTTATCTGACTTTAGGATTTAGAATTAATATAATACTAAACAGCAGTCGAATGACCCTCTTATGATCTCAATATATGAATGATATGTATTGTTAAGATGGAAGGAAATGTGTTATTTAACAACACACTCAACACGTTTTATTTACGGCTATATGGCGTGAGACATATGGTTAAAGACCACACAGATATATAGAGAGGAAACCCCCTGTCGCCACTTCATGGCTACACTTTTCGATTAGCAGCAAGGGATCTTTTATATGCACCATCCCAAAGATAGTCCTTTGTTACACCAGTTATGGAGCACTGGTTGGAACGAGAAATAGCCAAATGAGCCCACCGACGGGTACGATCGCAAACAGACCGCGCATCAAGCGAGCGCCATAACACTAGGTTACATCCCGCCCCCATGTATTGTTAAAGAATCATTTTGTTTGTTTGTTTAACGACGCACTCAACACATTATAATTACGGTTATATCGGCGTCGGACATATGGTTATGTCGAGAAAAACCCCAGTGGTTAGCTGACGGGGATCGATCCTAAACCGACCGCGCATCAGGCGGGCACTGTACCACTGGGCTATGCTGCCCGCTTGTTAAAGAATCATTCTCGCCTTACAATGCAAAATACAAGCCCAGACTATTGTTTTAATAACCCCGTGCGCTATCGCCGTAAGCTGTCGTAAACTGTCGAAGGAGCGGGACGTAGCTCTATGGTAAAGCGCTCGCTCGAGGCGAGGTCGGTCTAGGGTCGATCCCCGTCGGTGGGTCCATTTGGGTTATATATTAATACTAAACTAAATAATACAAGGCGAGTACACAAACACTCGGGCAACCGATAATAATACATATGGATTGACAACACTATAGACTACATGTATGTGTCAAAAATGTCCCATATGTTTGACATCTATCAGCCGGTACAGCGCTCGCTCGATGTGCGGATGGTCTGGGATCGATCCCCATCGGTGGGCCCATTGGGCTATTTCTCGTCACAGCCAGTGCACCACGACTGGTATGTCAAAGGCCGTGGTATGTGCTATCATATCTGTGGGATGGTGCATATAAAAGATCCCTTGCTGCTAATCGAAAAGAGTAGCCCATGAAGTAGCGACAGCGAGTTTTCTCTCTCAATATCTGTGTGGTCCTTAACCATTTGTCTGACGCTATATAACCGTAAATAAAATGTGTTGAGTGCGTCGTTAAATAAAACATTTCTTTCTTTCTTTCTTTCTTTCTATCAGCCGATTATATTAATATATTAATGTGGTCTGGTGGTGCTGTTAAGCAAAACACACGTTAACAGTACACACAACAGACTCAAAACTACCGGCCAGAAACCTACCAGTACAGCCGACTGCCTGGGTGCAAAGGAGGTATCCAGGTCAAATAAACTAAGCTCGGTGTCTGCTTTTCGTGAGGTCGATGTTTCGCTTTGTTATGAATGACTATACGGGAACAGCTTCAGTTGGGTGGCCCTCACATGACCTTGACAGATGAATGGTCTGCGTCGTTAAAGTAGCATGATCGCCTTACTCCCGTTATACCATCTCATACCGATGCAAAATGCAAACTCAAGTATATATACTCAAACGTAAATGTTATTGTGACTCACAAAAAACAACTGATGATACGTTTTTACTGCCGTGTATGAAACGTTATAATATGGAAAGAGAAACGTCCGAAGGTATGGAAACGAGCAGTAGTCCATGAAAAGGGCGAACCTGCCATATGCAAATGAGCCATATCACTAGAGGGAGTCCAGAGCGAAGTTCACACAGTTAGTAGCGAGTGAGTTCACCTTGAGCATCGATACGGGCCTGGCACCGTCATCTCATTGAGGCCATTAAACGCTGGAGAAAGACAGGGATGGTACGGGCTGTCAGGGTTGCTGGCTGGAACCTGTTACCAGATCCGCATTTCGGATCCATGTGTCTTGTCGAGGGGTTTTCACGGGTGGTCTGCCGCTACGGGGACGGTCCCTGACCTGGTTGTTTTGTTGATATCGTTGCCATAAGTGTCATATGATGTTTCTGTGCACATTGAATTAACGTGCGACGTCACGCTGCGTGGTTGCAAGTTCAAGCATCCCTATGACTCAACATCTGTTATTTTCACTGAGGCGTGGCATGACGAAATTGCATCAAACAGTTCACTAATGGTGTTTTTCTGATTCTTTTTTACTTCTGAAGACTGCACAGAGTAGCAATGATTTACGATTGAATGTCTGGCCATTTATGGTGAACACTGAACAGCAGTTTCCTCGAATATTCCATGTATCCTGCATAAAGCACGCAATCGCTGCAACAACTATTTGGCTGCATTTCTTTGATCTGTTTCATGCACATTTTATCTGGTTTATATCTATAAACCCATTCACAAACTGATTACTCCAAACAATCCATCTCACAGTATCTTTTGCCTTTGAGTATTATACTTGTGTTATCGCTGGCAACAGTTGTCGCAAAATATCGTTAACTGTCACTATGTAAACGTTTGTTTTCTTTAACGACACCACTGGAGCACATTGATTAATTAATTATCGGCTATTGGATGTCAAAACATTTAGTAATTCTGATTTATAGTCATCAGAGGAAACCCGTGACATTTTTCCTAAAGCAGCATGAGATCTTTTATATGCATTTTCCCACAGACAGGAAAGCACAATGGAAAGAAAAACCCAATCAGTGGAATGGATCCATAGAGGTGTTTCGATCCTGTGATGCATGTGCCTCAAGCGAGCACTCACACCGACTGAGCTAAATACCGCCCCTGTCGCTATGTAATTCTTGAACACTTCCAACTGGATACCCTATCATGATGGATTCGTTACTTTATTCTGTGTAGATCATCTTGAATTGGTGCAGCATTGTCTTCAC
>JAECMU010050089.1:4939-15662 GCA_016106625.1 Dracogyra subfuscus | reverse complement strand
TTTTTTTTTTTTCAAAACAAAATTATATTATATTGGTGAAAACGAATACCATTATATTCAATATCGGCTTACTTTTCTTGAATAAGTAATGAACGATTCTGACAGTCCCTGTCAAAAATATTTTGTTACAGCATGCAGCTTACAAAAGTCTGTAGTAGGTCATCTCCTAGCATTTGGATCTGAAATGAAGGCATTTCTTGAAGAAGAAAGAAGAAAAGAAAGAAACTTTAAAAGAAAGAAATTATTTATCATAAATTATCAAGTTGCATTGTTAATACAATGGTAATTTTCCTCTAAACGTTTGATGTATACAGTGCATTTTTGGACAGATTAAATATGAAACTATGAAAATAATGTATCTTTAAAAAGCAAGATATATATTACGAACTACACTGTATGAAAAACAATGACTTAGGCGTCTGTATTATATGTCATTCTAGCCAGTGCACCACGACTGGAATATGAAAGGCTATAGTATGTGATATCCTGTCAGTGGGATAGTGCATATAAATGTTCCCTTGTTACCAATGGAAAAATGTAGAGGGTTTCCTCTTTATAACTGTCAAAATTACCACACGTTTGACATCCATTAGCGGCGGTCAGTGTATTGACTGAGATCTTTGCAAATGAATTCCAGAGAATGTGTCGTTTAACTGTCATATAAGATGCTGGGGGTGGGACGTATCCCAGTGGTACAGCGCTCGCTCGATGCGCGGTCGGTGTGGGATCGATCCTCGTCGGTGGGGCCATTGGCTATTTCTCGTTCCAGCCAGTGCACCAGGACTGGTATATCAAAGGCCGTAGTATGTACTGCTCTGCCTGTGGTATGGTGCATATAAAAGATCCCTTGCTGCTAATCGAAAAAGAGTAGCCCATGAAGTAGCGACAGCGGGTTTCCTCTCTCATTATCTGTGTGGCCCTTCACCATATAACCGCAAATAAAATGTTGAGTGCGTCGTTAAATAAAATATGTTTTTCTTTCTTTCATATAAGATGCATCCAAAGGAATTGATTTTTTCAAAATCATTACAACTACGTGATTCTCGTTTTATTTACCATGTTGTTAATTTGAACAAATGCTATTTTATATCAAACTATATGTTTTAATTACTTTATAGGTGTTTGTATGAATTTAAATTATCATGTGTATATGTATGATAATGTTTAAAATGTACAAACTAAAGTGTCTATTGACCATATATGTGTCTGGTCATTGAGGAATGTTTTTGCCAAATTAATGTGTCCCTTAAAATACAAAACCAACGCGAATTCCTTGAGGTTAATCTCAAAATCTCAAGTTTAACCGGGTACACAGAACGGCAGGTCAAAACAAACCGCTTAAATTTGGTGATTTTAAACAATGTTTTTTTAATTTTTATTGTTTTGTTTAACGTCGCACTCAACACATTACAATTACGGTTATATCGGCGTCGGACATATGGTTATGTCGAGAAAAAACCCCAGTGGTTAGCTGACGGGGATCGATCCTAGACCGACCGCGCATCAGGCGGACACTGTACCATTGGGCTATGCTGCCCGCTGATTTTAAACAACGTTAGTATGTTAGAAATAAATATCACATATTAAAAGGCACATATTACTATATCAATGAACAGTTTCCCCACCCCGGAATTAAACAGCCAAAGAAAGGAGTTAGTCAAAGTAATATAAGAAAAGAGGCAACAAGGACACGACTTGTATATAACAAACTTTATGTGGAAAATAGTTTATACAAGCTCCCAACCCAGTGTCTAGGAATTCACTGGAGCTGGACAACTTCATATTATGTCATGGAAAATAAATAGAAACACTGATAATAAGTTTTAAGAAAAGAATATAATGATATTTTCTGTGTGAATATTGGATAAATCGCGATACGGAATTAGATTTAGAATTATTCAGTGGCGAATACGAATGCAAATATTTTCCAAACATTAAAAGAAAAGGCAGTGGTCTTGTAATATTGTATAAAACGGTATTGTCAAAGGTGGTTTCAGTAGAAAAAATAGATCGCTGATTCTATTGTTTGGACGAAGATAAAAAAAAACTAAAAAATGTCACATGTTTATATATATTTTTCATATATACCTCATGAAAATAGTGTTTACTATAATTTGTATAAAACTGATATTTTTACCGTATTTCCAATGACGTGTGTGATTTGGGTAAAACGGGCAGAGTTATTATTACTGGTGATCTGAACAGTCGTATTGGTAATTAATGAGATTATATAGAATCCGATTCAGTAGCAGGATCTATATTAAAGAGGCATTCCTGAGTTTGCTGCATTGTAAGATCAACAACAACATTTCTACGATTAAACTTACATATTAAATATGTTTTCTTGTTTAGAATATCAGTGTCTGTATATTCAATATGTTTCTGGTCGTCATAATATTGTTTAAGAAGTCCAAACTGGATTTTGTCTTCAAATAGTTTCGTATGTACGAACAAATATATTTTAGGAAATAAAATACAATTTAACCTAGAAACCTATTAGAACTATCAGAAACACTTTTAATATACAGCCACTAATATTTTATGCAGAAAAAAATGTATTTGATATGTAATTACAATCGTTAAAAAGTCTCTGTTAGTCGATAACATGTTAAAAACTGCAGCAAACTCGGAATGTCCCTTTAAATATTATGTCGAATGTGCTAACTTATGATGAAGACACTGCAATTTTAAAACGTGTAACGGAAGATATAACTGTTAATTGTTTCGGTAGATGTCTAATAAGTCTATGTAAAAACACTGGCATGCGTATATATGTAATACCATGTAATGCCAGTGGGCGCTTTATTTTTTTATAATCATTTGGGGTCAAATGTTGCTGATCATGTTCTTGTGCACAAAGACAATGTCGACCTGATATCTAATACGTGTGTTTGTGGTTTCAACGAGAGGTCAGATCATGCACCGATAGCTTTTACCATGAATTGTTTGAAATTTAACAACAGCCAGCGTTCACAGGATAATACGACCTCTACGTCGTGTAAATGGGACGCCAACAACATGGAACAGATGAAGCGTGAACTAAGTGAGAAAAATTGTGACTTTCACGGATGTCTTGATCAAATGAAAGCTGCTGAAAAGACTGTTATCGAAGGACATGGGTACATAACATCCATGCTAAGTGACATTTTTAACCCTCGCTGTTGTAAAACGTAAAACACCTCAAACAGCAGAGATCAAGCGAAGTCTGCTTTTAACAAATCGTGGTTTAATAACAAATGTAGAAATGTATATAATGCTTACCGAAATAGTTTGTATGTTTAAACACTGATCGTAATATGACCAATAGACAAGCATAGGTAGAATTAGTAAAATTACGAGCGAAGGGTAAAACGAAAATATCTTCGGTTTGAAAGCAATAAGATTAATTATTTAAGAAAAAGTAATCAAAAGTGAGGTTTGTTTAGTTTCTTTAGAAAGCGCACTCTTTCACCTCCAACAGATTTATCGATGATTGATTGTTAATATAATTTCAAAGGTTTAAGTACTAATAAAACACGCATGACACCGAAGGACCAGAAGAGCATGAGGAATGTATGTATCCAGAGCTTGATTGTTCAATTACTGAGGAAAAAATTCAAAAAGTAATAATGAACTTAGAATATAAAACGAAATCTCCAGGAAATGATAACTTGCTTCATGAATATTTTATTACGTTTAAAGATGTTTTTGTCCATGTCCTATTTCGTATGTTTAATGTGAACAATGATAGTGATATTTCCCATCCATCTGGTCAGAAGGCATTGTAATTCCATTATATAAAAAGGCAACGATAAAAATACAAACAATTATAGGGGAAATAATCTTATTAGTTGTCTTGCAAAATCTTTTACTTCTGTCTTAAATAATAGATCGTTGAAATAGCCATATGAAAATAACATTGTGACATATGCACAATTTGGTTTTAAACCTGGTTATGTCACAAGTGATGCTATTTGTGCTCTGCATACTATCATTGTGAAAGTTCTTGCAAACAAAATGTGAAGTTGTATTGTTGTTTTGTGGATTACCGTAAAGCATTTGATAATGTAAGTAGATACAGTTTGTTGTATAAATTAGCAAGATCCGCTATTATTGAAAAACTGTGTTATTTTTAAATCAATGTATGTGTCAAGTTTCAATTTAAATCTTCAGACCTGTTTGACTGCAATGTTGGATTGATGCAAGGAGAAGCCCCATGACACTTTATTTTCCATGTACATACATGATTTGAGAATGAGCTAATTATGGGTCTGTGTGAACCTATGCAATTACAAGACATTTTGTTTAATGTATGCTGATGACACTGTACATTTGTCAGAGACAATAGATGGTCTATGGGATATTCATGTCAATGCTGACAAAACTAAAATTGTTGTTTTTAAAAACGGTGGGAAATTATGTGCTACAGAAAAACGGATGTATAATAACGCTAGTATTGAAGTGGTCGATAGTTTTAACTACTTTGGTTAAAACATTAAATTTTAATGGTGAATTTACATAAACACGGAATATTGAAAGGCTACGACGGAAATGTCAGATGTGTAATCAGAACGATATAGGGGATGAATATCACTTATTTTGAAATGTCCATTGTACATGCAATTACGTTCAATATATATATATATTAAGACATACTACTTGCGCAAACCATCTGTGTTTAAACTTGTGCAATTCTTGTTTGTTCAAAAAAGAAAAGAATTATATAATATTGGTAAATATCTTAAAATGTATTATGTTTACGATCTCAACATATTTAATTGTCTATCCTCAAATTAATTATGCACCAATCGTCAAATGTTATTGATTTATATATAAAATGTAATGTCTATGAGCCGGAAGGCGTAAAGCTAATAAACTATATATACATGTACTTCTAATGTTAGGGTTTTATTATCAGCCTTATCTATGATTAACTTTGAAGGTAGTACTAAAGCAAATAACTTCCGGCTGGGTCAAAGTTCGAGGTGCACCGAACTTTTGATAGAGAAGCAAACACCACAAGTCCTGTGATTGGTTATAAATGTGAGTGTGTTGGTTGTAAAAAATAATAGTTTTATCTGGGTAAAAAAAATATGCAATTTTATTTCATCTAGTACCAATGTGTCAAGTAGCCTTGTGCTTGAAACATGTATGGGGTACCTGTAAAAAAGTGCTCAAATTTTGTGCGAAACTAGGGTAGTCATAGACGCTACCCGTTATCTCAGAACCGAGCAGCTTAACCCCCAATTTTCTCTGGATCACTTGAAGTGTGAGGGGTGGTAGTATTTATATCTGTGGTGTTTATGTTGATTGATACGCTGCAGGTAGGAGTTTTAGCCACATATGTTACTATTGTCGTCTATGGGATTTGATTTGGTGGTATACACCCTGAATTGCAGTTTTTGTTTCACAAATGTCGTCCGTAAATTGACAAAACCCTAAATGGGTTCCACTGGGTCGTTTTAGCAGCTGCCATGTCTAGGATATGTACTAAATTCAGTCTGAAAAGTTATGTTGTTTAATGACACCACTTGAACATACGGTTGTATTAATAATCATCTAGTGAATGTCAAACATTTGGTAATTTTTGCCGTATAATTTTAGAGAGGAAACTTACATTTTTTTAATTAGTAGCCAGATTTTTTGTATGCATCATTACACAGACATAACAGTACAAATCACGGCTTTTGGTATACCAGTCGTGGTACACTGGATGAACAGAGAAATATCCCAATGGGCCCACTGACTGGAACCGATCCCAGTGCGACCACGCATCAAGCGAGCGCTGTACTACAGAGCTACGTCCTATCCCTCAAACTAAGTCTGAAGTGCCCTTTTTGAGCCATGTTATTAATACCAATTTTATCATTTGCCTTTTCTAAAGTCGACGACAGCACGAAGAGTAGTGAATAAGTTAAAGTTACAGCATAAGTGTACGAGTGATAAGCGTGGTTGTTTGCATATTTATAGCAAATATTATTAAAGTGTGATATACAAATACACATTTCTAAACGCTAGATGGATGCATCATTTTAATTTAATCTGCATTCCACGAGTAGGTTTATGCAGTAGTTGAACTACGCGTTCTATATTTTATTGACAGCCGATAATCCCAAGTGTGCGAATAACCAGACATTCCACGCGTACGTTTATGCGATAACTGGATTGAACCACGCCACTAAGTGACCATTGTATCTGTCACGCAAGAAGCCAGTTACAAGGGAATAGCGTTAAGACAGGGTGTGAAAGAGGCCAGGCACTGATTAAACTGATCTGTGTACCTAATGTTAAATAAATGTGATAAAACAAACACTAGTCAAAATTGTTCGCGAGCGCTCTCCCTCCTGAACACATCACAGAATAAACGTTCTTCTGTCAGTGTGACGTTTATGGAACACATGTTTTAAAAACTGCATATTTATGAAAACAATATTGTAAAAGTGCCATATGCAAATACACATTTCTAATTCATTGTAACTACCAAACGATAGAGCGCTCGCGATAGGTCAATCTACCGTCCATAATAGAGTTATGTGCCCCCCTCCCCCAACATCCCGACCTTAGCACTACGATTAGTTCTTCAAACGTCGTGGTATGTACTGTTCTGTTTTTGAAAATGCACCAGATATGGAAATAGCCATGTGTGACATCAAAATAGCCGTATATTAAAATGGGCTGAGGCGTATCTTTAAAAATACATTGTATTCCTTTTCTTAAAACCAGAATTAAAGGTGCAGTATCATAGCCACAAATGTTATACATCGCTATTATTTTGTAATTATAAATCTACTCATAACGCGGAAATATCGAAACTGTAATGTGTGGTATGCCGTGGAAACAGATTCGCTTTGAGTACGACTGAACAACTATTTCCGAGTTTATCACGTCGTAGCATAACTTACAAAATCGATTAACCCATAGCATCTGCAGAGTAAAGTTGGCTGTCAATAGCCAGGCATTCCACCAATAAGTTTTGGGAGTAACTGGATTTATCCACTAAGTGACAATTGTTTTTGTCACGCAAGAAGCAAGTTACAAGGGAATACCGTGCGAGAGAGGTTACGTATTGATTAAACTGATTTGGTGAACTGCACAAAAACAGCGAACACATCAACAACATCCTCCTGGCATGTCGTTACGATGTATTCGTCTCAACTGAATGCTGGGTTCATCGGCCGTTCTCAAAAGTTTATCCAATAAACGTATTTTTTCTACTTGTAAATTAAATTATGTGGTTGCATAGACATTTAGTAAAGATAAGAAATAACTCTCTGTAAGTTCAAGGTATCGAGAATTCGTCCAAGAAGCTGATTAACATATTCCTGGGATATCGCTCGTTGTTTAATTGGTTGTACTTTCTTTTGTCCAAATAGGTTACAAAAGAGTACGGCGGTAGCAGGAATGCAGAAGGAAATAAATGTAGCATGGTAAATACGTAGTACTGTTCGGTTTTTTGTGTGTTTGTTGTTTTTGTTTTTGTTGGGTTTTTGTTTTGTTTTGTTGTTGTTGTTTGTTGTTGTTGTTGTTGTTGTTGTTGTTGTTTTGTTTGGGGTTTTTTTTGGGGGGGTATTGTTGGTTTTTTGTTGTTGTAGTTCTTTTTTTGGGCGGGTGAGGGTTTTAATAGAGGCGGAATGTAGTCCAGTGCTAACGTGCTCGTTTGATGCTCGGTCGGTTTTGGATCGATCCCCGTCGGTGGCACATTTGGCTTTTTTTTCCATTCCAGCCAGTGCATCATATCTATGGGATGGTGCTTATAAGAGATCCCTTTTTACTACTAAGTAAATGAAAAATGTAGCGAGTTTTCTCTCTAAGACTCTAGTGTTATTGTTAAACAATAGTCTTAGAATAGAATATAATAGACACCCCAGCACGAAAAATATATCAGCTATTGGGGTTGTTAAACAAAACAAACTTTAAACTTTAACAATTTCTGATAATAACATTTGGCTACATTACATTATGATAAATATTTGTTTTACTCTTAATATATCCTCATGTACATATGTCTAATAAGCATGGGCCGTTTTTCAGAATGTGGCGATCAGAACAGATCCTGGGGTTTTTTTTAACAGTAAGATGCGGGTTTCTGTAAATGTAAATGTTGTTCATATGGGTTACAAAAGAGTTTGGCGGTAGCAGGAATACAGTAAATAATTGTGGCACGGCATATACGTAGGACTATCCGTTTTCTGACAATAAAATTTGGCTGCCTTACATTATGATATACGTTTGTTTTACGTTGAGTATTTTATCAGGCACATAGCCTAAAATGTGACGCGGAGTACAAATATCTGTTCTTTACAGTCAGTTGTGTACCACATGCTAAAACATACCTACCAGAAGAAAGAATTTTGAGAGCAAACCCGCTGTCGCCACTTCATGGGCTACTCTTTCCGATTGGCAGCAAGGGATATTTTTATTTGCGCTTCCCACAGGCTAGATAGCACAAACCATGGCCTTTGTTGAACCAGTTATGGATCACTGCTCGGTGCAAGTGGTTTACGCCTACCCACTGAGCCTTGCGGAGCACTCACTCAGGGTTTGGAGTCGGTATCTGGATTAAAAATCCCATGCCTCGACTAAGATCCGAAACCAGTACCTACCAGCCTGTTGTCCGATGGCCTAACCACGACGCCACCGAGGCCAGTTACCTACCAGAAGATCCATAATGATATTATATAGCTTGTTTGTTGTTTGCTTTTCGCGTTCTTCGTCAAGGTTTCACGTGAGCATCACAAGTTATGGCCCAGCTATATTATGTCTAGACTATCCATACGTAATGTTTATGTATGTTACATTTGATGGATACGGGATATTTTTAGTTTGATCTTAAAGGGACATTCCCGAGTTTGCTGCACTTTTAAAGATATTATCGACTAACAAAGACTTTTTAACGATTGTATTTACATATCAAATATATTTTTCGCATAAAATATTAGTGGCTGTATATTAAACCTGTTTCTGGCTGTTCTAATATTTGTAGTAGGTTAAATTTCATTTTATTTCCCCCAAAAAGGTTTCTTCGTACGTACGAAATTATTTGAAGACAAAATCCAGTTTGGGCTCCTTAAAAATATTAACACTGATTTTCTAAACCAAAAACTATTTAATATGTAAGTTTAATCGTAGAAATATTTTCTTAGTCGGAAACATCTTACAATGCAGCAATCTCAGGAATTTCCCTTTAATTACTATTTAGACCTAACTTTAATCAATAAAACATCTATATATCACAAATGCCAAGTTTTTGTGTGTTTTTTTTATCGGAGTGTCATTGTTTGCTAGTTCCTGGGCCCTTTTGTACTTGCTCTCCCCACCCCCAACCCCATTAAACAATTTTCTGAATCATTGTGTAGCGTTATAGCCTTCAAACCGTTTGATGATAATATTAATATTAATTCTAGAATTACATGGTTTTAGTATAATGCATGTGTATTTACTGTTTCGCAACTGAACATGAGAATTCTGATGAAAGATTTAAATCCACATTAATACACACTATCTATAAGACACCAAAAATGCTTTTAAAAGCCGAAAATGTCATATAAATCATTACTTTTTGGTTTGCAAAGAATAGTTTTATGAAATCAGGTCATTAAAATATAAAATGTCGTGGGCGAGCTAAATAGTTACCCCTACGCATAGAATATTATATTTAAAACATTAGATCATATATCATTTCTTCTAACATATAATGGGTCAAATTAAAATCTTCGCAACTGTTTCATCTTGGCCAATTAGCAAATGTGACAGAAAAACGTGTTAAATAAGGTATGTTTTTTATTGTATGACTTCCAAAGAAATAATAGGAATAAATATTGAGTCACAAATCTATTCGATGCGCCCACCGCATTCGTCAAAATCACAAACAGTGAAAATTGTAATTCACAAGAAGGGTCGCTTGATAAAACCACAGGTTCAGTAGCGTGTACCCACAACTGCAAGCAACGGCTCCCCATTGACTGTCTGATGCGTGTAAAGACTGCATTAGGGATACTAATTCCACTAATTAGGCACCACGTCCCTTCACAGTCAGTGGAGGTTTCCTCAGAGTGTGCAGACGTCTTTCTCAGCACATCCCAGACGTGCTCGATGGGATTCAAGTCGGTCGATCTGTAAGGCCAATCCATGACATTGATGTTCGCGTTCCTCAGATAATCCCTTGTCAAGATGGCCGTGTGGGATCTGGCGTTGCCATGTTGCTGAAATATCATGAACTGCCATGAAGGTCACAATTTCGCTGACCAGCACCTGGTCGCGGTATGCAGCAGTGTTGTGGTTGCCACGGATGACAAGAAGTCGAGAACGCCCATTTCCACAAAAAGCACCCCAAACCATTACACTTCCGCCTCCGAATCTGTCAACTTCACTGACACAACACAGCATGACGTTTACACGTGTTTCTTCTCGAAGATTATATCAGAATTACTAAATGTTTGACATCCAGTAGCCGATGATTAATACATCAATATACTCTAGTGGTTTATTTTAAACAAAATAAACTCTAATAACCCAGTTACCTAAGAGTGAAAGACATGGCTGACTTTTGCCCGAATTAAACGTAATTGCCCGAATCTGGATAACAACATTTATTCCAATTAGCATAAATCACTTCGCATTTGTATACGGATTACAACTAATTTTGAAGGTAGAATGATGGAAATACATCTTAAAATGGTTTCAGGTTAGCACATTGTGCTCGAACATCTGTATCATCTTTCCCGAAATGGTTTTGCTCCAACAC
>JAECMU010050085.1:3436-16933 GCA_016106625.1 Dracogyra subfuscus | reverse complement strand
GCCCCCCCCCCCCCGGACGAGGGTCTGGCCCCCCCTTTGGCTCCCCTAACAATAAAGACTCCGTTACACTACTGCATTTAACAATCACACATTTTACATGGCAGACAAAATAATAAAATTGGTAAAACCTCAACAAGTAGACAGATTGACCAGAAGAAGCAGTGTTCTAAATTCTAAAATAAATATTACTTTTCAAGTGAACGGTTAAATAAATTTAAAAGAAAACAATGACACCTTCTGTCATGTCTGTTAATGACTTCATATCCCCTGTAGGGTTTGATTTGTTTATGAGAAAACAGTGAGATTTAATGTTGAAAAACCAACTATACATTTACGAAAATCTGACGTTAATGGATTTCAGAACAAGTGGCATCACTAAATAATAATAATAGTATTATGTCAGAGCCAGATGGACGTCCCCACTGTACCACCCCACCCCCACCCCACCTTCCCCCTTTTGTAAACTCATATGTTTTTATTTGTTTTTACTTTGAAATTTACCTAAAACCATTTATCGTATCTAGTTTTCCGTTTATTCCATTAACGTAATTTATTGCCTATAGGCTACCAAGATTTTATATACAATGTATATGTTATTAAAATACACCAGTGACGTCACAATATTGTCTCAACGCTCCATTATTTTGCAGTGATGGAGTGATGAAACTCTACTTAATTAACCCACCAAAATCACTAGTGTTAAACTCCACACTAAGATATATTGGCATAAAATTGTTATTTAGTGATGTATTTTAAATAGGGGAACATCCTTGTAACTCTCCATTCCTGAAAAATAATGGTACTCGGCCCAAGCAGGCCTCGTCGCCATTATTTTTTTCAGGAATGGAGAGTTACGTAATTAAACGTTATATTTTGGACAGTGAATTAATGTTTTGAAAGAAAATATGTATGTTTGAAAACAGGATGCCAATATAGTTTTAAAAACTGCATGCTTAGTTTTAGTAAAATAACAACTAATAAAATTGTATATTACAATGTATTCACTGAGATTTAAGTAATAATTATAATACAGAGAACTAATGCAGTATCTCATTGTTAACCCTTCGTAACGGGTCGTTGAAAGGATATAGAGTTCATTTTCAAAAACAGTTATATAATGTGTAGTAATAAGAACGTCACTATTACTAAAAATAGAAATTCGACGTCACCGCTCTAGCGACTTCATTTCTTATGCGATTTTCAGGAAACTTTTCATGATTTTTATTTTTACTATTTTTGTCATGCAGGAGAGAACTTTATATTACTGATCCGATTCTCTCTTTCTGTCTCTGTTACTCTCTGTTCTCTCACTCTCTCTCTCTCTCTCTCTCTCTCTCTCTCTCTCTCTCTCTCTCTCTCTCTCTCTCTCTCTCTCTCTCTCTCTCTCTCTCTCTCTCTACTACTAACTTTATTTTAAGTATGTACAAACTATATAAGTTTAATGTATTTGTACTAAAGCTTCATGATTTTAATGCATAAAACTTTCCTGAACTAAAACATATTAACCGTTAGTTCTGAGGATGCTGGTATAGAAGTAAAACCAGATCTACTTGTCAGCATCTATATATCACAAGAATCACACGTCCGTGTGTCGCAGGCTTCCATTAACGTGGGACAATTACATGTATTATAATCCACATCACTCGCAGCTCGTCTTAATTCTGTAGGCAATGCATAACATACCAAGCTGATAGTTTACAGAATGCGATATTGATTATCAAGACACATTCTTCGCCACCGTGAAAAATGGCCGCTGTGCCGTGTGGTAAGCATATTAGAGAACAAAACACATGATGAGATCTTAAGAATATTATACGAGAAAACTGATATAGCGAGAAATCAAATATTTTGCAAATAAGCCTTAAGACGTATCGATTTGCGTGCGAATCGGTAATGAAGGAGTTGTGGAGATTCCGTACAAGTGCATAGGAATCTATCACATTGTGACAGACCACGCCGGGTGCGACGCTACTAGCCAGGTAATGAGATCTCGGCGGACTACAGATGTATTGCTTTTGTTTTAATTGCTTCCGATAAAAATCGAACCTGTCGCCAAGTGGATCCATTTGTTATATCCACATAGTCCAAAACCAAGCGATTGATAAAACTGATACCAAAGTGTCTTAGTTGTGAAATACAGCGTTTATGTCTTGTTATGAGTGACTCATTGAAAATCATCAGATAGGCTTATTCATGTCCTATAACCGAAACTGCTAAAGTCGTGGCCACATTGGCTTGTCTATCTGTATGTCTGTCTTGTCTGTCTCTAAGGCCTCGTTAAAGGTACTATAACAAAGGTATTTGGTCCCCTTTCAACACTGAAATTGCAATTTTACCTTAAACTTGGTTTCTTGCTTGTAATAGCAATTTCTGCACATCTAGTAATTTGAAACCAACTTCTGGGTGTATAGCCACATACAAATGTTACACACACACATACACACACAAACACACAACACATACACAACACACACACAACACATACACATACAGACATACACACACACATATAAACACACATACACACACACCACAAACACACACACACACAACAGACACACACACACACACACACACACACACACACATACACACACACACAGAGAGACACATACACACACACACACACACACACACACACATATACATATAAACACACACATACACACAACACAGACACACACATACAACACACACACACACACACCACATACACACACACACACAAACACACACGACATACACACACACACATAGACACATACACATACACAACACACACCTAATCGGAAGACTTCGTGTCAGAATTATCAAATGGTTAGTATCCAGTAGCTGTTGATTAATAAATCAATGTGTTCTAGTGGTGTTGTTAAATGAAACAAACCTCCAATACTTTTTCTTTCTTATACGATAAGTCCCAGGAACAATTATTGCTGTTAACAGCCCTAGGTCTGTTACTATCGCTAGCATCCAATAATATTGCGGGCAGCATAGCTCAGTGGTACAGTGCCCGCCTGATGCGCGGTCGGTCTAGGATCGATCCCCGTCAGCTAACCACTGAGGTTTCCCTCGACATAACCATATGTCCGATGCCGATATCACCGTAATCATAATGTGTTGAGTGCGTCGTTAAACAACACATACATTTTTTTTTAAATAATATTAGGGGTGCGGGACTTAGACAAGTGGTAAAGCTATCGCCTGATACGCGATCGGTCTACGATCGATACCCATCGGTGGGCCATTGGGCTATTTATCTTTCCAGACAGTGCTTCACAACTGGTGTAACAAAGACCGTGGTATGTAATATCCTGTCTGTAGGATGCTGAATATAAAATACCCTTTGCTGCTACTTAAAAAGAGTAATCCACAGCGACGCGGTAGCGGGTTTCCACTCCCATTATCTGTAAGATCGTTAACCATATGGCTTCCGTCGTAATTAAAATGTTTTGAGTGTGTCGTTAAATACAACATTCCTTCCTTCCTTCCAATAATAGGATTATTTCACTGATATTTTCAAACCTGTATTTTATCGAATGCCATGCCGTGTTAATCTGTAACGAACAATTATAATGCTGTGTTTGTTAAAACATTGTTCCTTCTACTTGAAAGTTCAGCAACTTCTCAGACTTGAAAAATGATAACAAAACGATCGATTACCGTGAACAAACATGTCGTCAACTCTGATATGTCAAGTATGAACCACTTGGTGGACACCGTCATGTAACAAAGAAAGAAATAATTTTTTTAATTTAACAACACACTCAACACATTTTATTTACGGTTATATGGCGTCAGACATATGGTTAAAGACCATACAGATTTTGAGAGGAAACCCGCTGTCGCCACTTCATGGGCTACTCTTTCCGATTGGCAGCAAGGGATCTTTTATTTGCGCTTCCCACAGGTAGGATAGCACAAACCATGGCCTTTGTTGAACCAGTTATGGATCACTGGTCGGTGCACGTGGTTTGCATCTACCCACTGAGCCTTGCGGAGCACTCACTCAGGGTTTGGAGTCGGTATCTGGATTAAAAATCCCATGCCTCGACTGGGATCCGAACCCAGTACCTACCAGCCTTTTCCGTCATGTAACAAACCAAACAAAAAACAGCCGACATATTAAAAAAGCAGCGTTCTTATCAAATACATGCCTCGTCTCATGTTGATCGAGATGTCTTCAGCAGAAATGTTTGATGAAGTCAGAGGTTGTGCCCATGAAAGGCGTGCTTGAATACTTCTGAGCTGGTAAATGTCAAATCTTGTGCTTAAACACTTCTCTGACGATAGCATGGTACTGGCACCCCTTCCCAACTCTGAAAATAATTGCTCCCCCCCCCCCCCGTTAAAAATAAAATAACATGTTACTCGTCCATGACCAGCTACTGGCATCTTACGATGTCAAACAGTAAACAGTAAATAATGTGATACAAAAAGAGAAGAAGAACTCACAAAATAAACAATAAATTAAAAACAAATTTCAGGGATTATGTTTTGTATTTATGTATAAAAATATATAGTAAAATTAAGTTTGACATACGCGGGCACACACACACGCACTCACACACACGCACGCACACACATTTCTGTGTGTACTATGAGTTGACACACTGCTTAAATATTAGTTTTATAACAAAACATAAACGTCATCACTATAATTATTCATGCTAAGCCGAAAAGCAACAAGATTTTATATAAATGTTCCCATCGACAGGTCAAAACATACCATGACATTTAATGTGCCAGTCTTGGAAAATTGGCTGATAGCAATACGTAAAATCCATGAGTCCATGAAGGCGGATCAATCCTGCAACACATCACATCTCAGGCGAGTACTTTATCACTGGGGTTATGGAAACTATAAATTACTGACTTTACTGACGTTTTTCAAATTTGTTGCGCTTCATTTAATATCAGATAGAGGAAGAACGGTTTCAGGACATGTCATAAATACCCGTCAACGCGATAGATTATCGGAATAAAGCCGCACAAACTGTGATTAAAAGACTGCGAAGTTCAGTTGCAGAAAGAATATTTTTACATCCATGAATGTTTAAACTAACCACAATATATGAAATGAAAATATTATTTTGTGTAAAGCTAGAAATGTTTTACAATTATATCAATGTGAAATTATATCCCAATGAAATTACTTTAATTTCAATTCTGCGTTATGGTGATTATATTTGTAGTCTTTTCTTAAACCCCTTCCCCGAAAAAAAAAACCCACGAATTTTCTTTAATAAAATTGGTGTTATTTGTGCCAACGTGTCGGTCTAAAGTTTAACTGGTTCTTTGTCAAATTAATAGCTATTTTCACAACGTGCGAAATAACAAACATTAATAACGATCAAAATTGATATTCAGTTTATCTAAGTTGGGAGTTTTCACCGATATTATTTTGAGTTCAAATCAAAGTTTAAACTGTGGATTAGGACAATTAGAAAACTTGTCATCTTAGAATAATAAAAGCTGCATTTGCATTTACTTTTTGTCGAGCAGAGCAGGATGGTCCTTTATATTTTATTTTCTTGTTCATTTGTTTGTTTGTTAGTTATTTGCAAAACTATTAAAAGGTGACAGGTCAAATAAAAAAGGAGATAAAATCGTGAATATAAGACGCTAGGCGAAATCAGCATTTCAGGTATACTTACAAAATATTTTAAATAAACATTTTCTAATGCAAATAGCTTATCATCCCACGCGAACAGTTAACGTATTTCTATACAACTATTACAGTTAATTAAAACTTAATTTTCACAGAACATCGCTTTTGTTCCCCCCTCCCCAATTTAACTTATATTGGTTTTGCACCCTTTTCATTACTAAATATACGTATACGTATACCATTTTATGTTTGAAAGGTTTAACACTGCCAGGTAACGGCAGATGTTTTAACTTCGTAAATATTTCACAGCGCACCACACACATTATATGACAGAAGCACTCGATTTAGTTTGAGGCAGCATTCAAAACAAGAATAACAACATGGTTTTTAGACCTGTATTCATTGCTGTCAATATGCAATGATGCCCTGTTGCAGTAATGCGTAATAACCTTAGTTGCAAACAGAGGCGGAAGGGGGGGGGGGGGAGCAGGGGCTGTTATAATTTTATTATATATTTTTTTAAATGTACAATTTTGTTTACGATCCCCTCCAAATCTCCCTCAAATTTCCATTGGCATTCCGCCCCCAATGCCCGGCGCAGACGAGCGTTTTTTAACGCAGGCGTCTTGCGTTAAAAAAAGCTTTTGTACGAACGCAGTAAAATCGCATCGTGTGCGACTCCCTCTGCGTTGCGTATTTTAGACGCACAGACGCATCCGTCTCCTGCGTTGCTTTCACATTTTTATATTAACCAATCATCTGTTTGTTCAGTAGCATGCCTTTCGAAATGGCCTCACCCAATGACAGTTTGTGGACTCAACAACGAGAAGACATGTTGATAGAATTGTACCAGGAGAGGTCGTGTTTGTATAAAACAAACTCCTGAATATGCTGACAGGGCTCTTAAATCGGCTGCAATTAATGAAATTGCATTACAACTGGATATGACTGGTACAAATTTATGTTTATATATTACTGTCATTAACATATTCATCAATATCCACATGGCCCATACATACTACACCACTTTATACGAATTATTATAAATTTTAACTATTGATACCATTTAATGAATTAAAAACAAATAAAACTGATTTGTGTATTGTATATATCAGTACATGTTTACTCATATTATTAATTTCAAAATAAATATAATGTTCATTGTTGCATACACATATTCTAAAAAATCACTTGGATATTATTTTGCACCATCATCTCAGTTTGTCATTAAAAATGATTAACATGTAAATGTTTCAATACAAATAATTTCCAACTGCTCGTCTTTGAAACAAAGGCTAGGCATGTGTAATTAATGACCTTTCTAAACATAAAAATAATTATTGCATTCATCGTACTATGCCTAATAATAATAATAATAATTAAAACAAACAATTGTGAAGTAAGAAAAAATTATATCGTAATAGTATATTGTACATAATGTTTTAAATAAACTTTATTATGTTTTAAAATGTATTAATAAATTACATTTAATCTTTGTTGTTTTTCCTAGAATAAAGTATAAATAAATTAATTAGTCAGTGGATCGCAGGAACGCACCACAGGTAGGTGCACACGAGACGCATCCGTCTGCGTCGAGTCTGCGTTTTTTAACGCCGACGCATGCGTTAAAAAACGCCACTGGTAAATAATCATGAACATTGCTCTTCTTATAAACTGTAAAGTGTATTGCAAATATTTTTTTTATTTTTTTATTTTTTTATTTTTTTTTTTATGTGACGACGCATTCGGCACATTTTGAATTACACTTATATTGGGTCGGCCAAAACCCGTTGTCGACACGCAATGGACTACTCTTGTTTATTATTTAGCAGAAATGCATATTTTATTTTCTGTGTGTTTTGTTTAACGACGCACTCGACACATTTTAACTACGGTTATATCGGCGTCGGACATATGGTTATGTCGAGAAAAAAACCCAGTGGTTAGCTGATGGGGATCGATCCTAGACCGACCACGCATCAGGCAGGCACTGTACCACTGGGCTATGCTGCCCGCTGCATATTTTATATGCACCATCCTACAGACAGAACAGAACATGCCACAGTCTTTATTACACCGGTTGTGAAATACTGGCTGAACGAGAAATAGCGAAATAGTGCCACCTATGGGGACCGATCCTAGACTGACAGCACGTAAGGCGAGCGGTTTACAACTGGGCTACGTCACGCTTGTAAATTGCAAATGAATGCTGAGTGCTATCTTGATGAGAAATAAATAACCCCAAAAGCCCACCCACGGGGATCGATCCTACACCGACCGCGCACCAGGCGAACGATTTTACCACTGGGATACGTCCCGCCCGTAAATTGCAAACGAATACTCAGTGTTATCTTGTTGGCGATCAGTTCTAAATAATATTTCATCTGACTTGTGGCGTCGCCCGTCCACTGCACGTCAGCATGCTACAGAATAATGTTACAATCCAACACACGTGTTACCCGACCGCTCTCACACACCACACCTCTGCGCCAATAGTCATATTTCTCGGCAAGTGACAGCTTCCATTTTTCAGGGCGACAATTTTAATCAACATAACAGTGCACGGCCAGCCAGGTGTGAAATCGCCAAGTTCTATTTGCTGGTATGTTGCAGAGCGACAGAGTAATGAGGTGTTACCAGATTGTATATCGGGCCGCGCTGACACCAATAGACAACAGATGGTCGTAGTACTATTGCGGTTAGCTTCATATATTATTATAGAGGCAAATCTGAAAATTACTTTTTATATTGCAATCAGATATTTTAGCTGCGAAACACCCTTGGCGTCACAGCCGCTCATTGGACTGTTTTCAATCGTACTTAGGCTATGCAAAAAGAAAAGAATATTCTTACACACCCGTTGGTGAGAACACCATGTGCTATTTTTGAGAACACATAGTTGTTTATAATTATATACACGTAAGTACATTAACAATTTCAAGACATACGACTAGCTGCTCATAAGTGATGACCAGGGCCCCGTTTTACGAAGCGATCTTAGCCCTAAGATCAACTTAAGTACATAGGGTAGCTATGCGCCTAAGGTAATCTTAGGGCTAAGGTTGCTTCGTGGAACGGGACTCAGGTCACCAGTGTCATACGTCCAATAAGAAACACCACGGTGGAAATCGATTACACTGTGACGTATAGTTAATGCATTCATATGTCTGTGCAAAGGGTTGTAATTATCTTTTAGTCGATGAAAATGTTAAAATTTGCTTAAAACCTGTTTTATGAGGATATGTAAGAAATAGAATAATACATTCGTGTCCGTTAGATACATTTTAAAACAACTCGTTGTGATATAAATGGTATCTAACGGCCACTTATGTATTAGTCACTATATAATAAAAAGAAAAAAGAAAAAAGAAGAAGAAGAAAAAAATGCCTGCAGACATGAATTAATAATATGATAACTACAGCCAATTCTGAATTCCTGCAACTTTCGTCGATTATAAAAACGGATCCAGTTTGAAATGACTACGGTGTGTTTCCTCTCAGACTGGCTCGATCGTTACGCCGAGCTGATCGGTTCCGTGGGAATAGACAACATTCTGCGATTACCTCGGCGACAGCAGTTACACACACATTACCGTGTTGTTAAAGCATCCGTTAGATTAAACGTCATCATATAACCACGGCCACGGACAAACAGTCATATCTTGCCATCGCTATTCGGCTTTCAGTCTTGTCCAATAATTACAGCAGTGAACTTTGATTTCAGACATGATTTATGTCAGTGCTTGATGCCATCGCCGGCAGAGATCGAATCGAGTCGACCAGACGCTGTTGGGGACAGGTAGTTGATCAATGTCGCTCATTTCAAGATGATTAAACGCAAATGAAAAGTATAGTTACCTGGTGGTCCGCGTTACTGAATACGCTGACATTGTGATGTGTACTCAGGCAGAAAAACATATTAAACAGATAAGCAGTGAAACAAAAGGAATGTGTGGCGCTTAAAACATTACAGGTGCGAGTGCGAATAATGTTTTACATGCACATATACCACGAAAGTTTCGAGCATGTCCGTTCAGGGGCCTGCCTCTGGAAAGCCAGTGACTTGCTCCGGAACAGAACAAATTAAGTGGACAATTTTGAAATTTACATCTAAAAATTAAATAGTGGGCCTTTAAAATTTTGATGCGTATCTCTAATATAAATTTTTTTTCCCACTGCCCCCTTTCCTTTCTCTCCTTTGAATTCCATCTCATTTCTTCCCGATCTGGCAACTCCTATCTTTCAACTTCTTTCGCTGTCCACCTCCACATCCCAGTCCTTGTCTCTCCAACCGCGATAGGTGCTTGTCTCGTGTGGCTATCTGTGCCACACACCTGCCATTCCCCATCAGCTTTTAGCTGTGGGCTTAGTCTGACCACTTCAGGGAGTGTTCAGTAGCTACTTTCTGGCATTGTTAAGATTCACTTGTAACCACCTACGATGCACCCCTACTACCGGCGGTCGTTAGTTAGTGCCGTGGGTCAGACCAGCTTCTAATTAATATATATATATTTTTTTTTAAATCTACTCATTAAATTTGGTCGCTAGATTAGATCGGGTGGTCAAAAAGAAATAAGATTAATAGACCGATAACTAGTTTAACGTGTTCGTATACCACTAGGGTTTCAAATACACCCATCCCGAGTCCGACCTCCGATAAGATCGGTGGCCTGACTCGGGATGGAGGACATTTCAGGTACTTTATTCATTTCACCAGTGGCCGGGATGTAGTCCTGTGATAAAGCGTTTGCGTGATCCGCCGTCGGTTTGGGATCGATTCCCATCTGTGGGCCCAATTGGTTATTTCTCGTTCCAGCCAGTACACTACGACTGGTATATCAAAGGCCTTGGCATGTGCTATCCTGTCTGTGGCCTTGTGCATATAAAATATCACATGCTACTGTAGCGGGTTTCCTCTTGGGACTATATGTAAAAATTACCAAATGTTTGACATCCAATGGCCGATCAGTAATAAATCAATGTGTTCTAGTGGTGTCGTTAAAGAAAGAAATGTTTTATTTAACGACGCACTTAACACATTTTATTTACGGTTATATGGCGTCAGACATATGGTTAAGGACCACACAGATATTGAGAGAGGAAACCAGTCATGATATACCACTCATGGTGCACTGGCTGTGACGAGAAATAAGCCAATGGGACCACTGACAGAGATCGATCCCAGGCCGACCGCGCATCGAGCGAGCGCTTTACCACTGGGCTACATCCCGCCACTTGGTGTCAAACAAAGCAATTAATCAGGAGCGGGATCCAGTCTGGTTGAACGATCGTTAACGTTGTCTTGGGGTGATTTGGTCATAGGATCGAAACTCCTCGGAGGATGCATTCTCTAATTGAAGTTTGTTTTGTTTAACAACACCACTAGAATATTTTGATTTATTGATCATCGGCTACTGGATGTAAAACATTTGATAATTTGGACATATAGTCTAAGAGAGAAAATCCGCTAAACAAAAAATTCCATTAGAAGCAAGGGATTTTTTTTATATGTACCGTCCAACAGACAGGATAGCACATATCACGGCCTTTAATATACAGGTGCACTGGCTGTAGCGAGAAATAGCCCAATGGGCCCACCGATGGGGATCGATCGAAGACCGACCACGGATAGGACCGGCCTCGGTGGCGTAATGGTTAGGCCATCGGTCTACAGGCTGGTAGGTACTGGGTTCTGATCCCAGTCGAGGCATTGGATTTTTAATCCAGATACCGACTCCAAACCCTGAGTGAGTGCTCCGCAAGGCTCATTGGGTAGGTGTAAACCACTTGCACCGACCAGTGATCCATAACTGGTTCAACAAAGGCCATGGTTTGTGCAATCCTACCTCTGGGAAGCGCAAATAAAAGATCCCTTGCTGCCAATCGGAAAGAGTAGCCCATGAAGTGGCGACAGCGGGTTTCCTCTCAAAATCTGTATGGTCCTTAACCACTGTTTGACGCCATATAACCGTAAATAAAATGTGTTGAGTGTGTCTTTAAATAAGACATTTCTTTCTTTCTTTCTTTCCGACCACGGATCAAGCGAGTACCTTACCATTGGGCACGTTAATAAAACTGAGCTCCGTTAGTAGGCCTAGCGTTCGCTTGAGGTGCTTTGAACGTAGGATCGAAACCCCTCAGTGGAGTCATTATTTGATTGGGTGTCCCTCCTCCCGTCATTCCAACCAGTGCTCCACGACTGGTATACCAAAGGACGTACTTAGAAAGAAAACCCGCTACATTTTTCTATTAGTAGCAAGGAATCTTTTATATGCACCATCCCACACATGATAGCACGTACCACGCCATGCCAAACAACTATTTTGGCTAAAGCATTTTCAATATTTGTGATGCAAGGTGAGCCCTACCACGGTCTTTGATATACCATTTATGGAGCACTGGTTAGCTATGAGAAAGTGTATAATATAAAACATGCCTTGCTGATGAAAAAAGGGTAGCAGGTTTCCAAAATTATCAAAATAATGGTTGATATCCAGGAACCGATGTGTTGTAGTTAAGTTATTACCTTTTTGTATAATCACTGGATGATATAAGTTCAGAAGCATACCTTGTGCGGAATTGAGGGTGGGGTGAGCACAGTTTCCCTATAAATATACGAAAAGAGCTCATTTTACTTAGCCAATACGTCGGCAATGGATTCACTCCGTGGTGTTGATGCATATGTATTTCTATTAGTTTTTGTAGAAACAAATGTTAAATAATTGTGCAATTTCACTACATAAAATCACATAGTGGACAATGTAGTTAAAACACTATGCAATCTATGACTCATAAATATGAATACTCCAAACCCTCCCCAAAAGGTATTAACTGAGGAAAGCGGTACCGTTCATGGCTCATTTTTTTAAATTCAATGGAAGCTTCATAGTGTCGCACAACATTGTAGTACAGGTACCCCATACACGTTTCAAGCACAAATATATTTGACACAGTGGTACTAGATGACATAAAATCACATACATTCACTGCTCAGATAGAAAACAAAATAGGCAAAAAACTCTGTCATATTTATTACTAATGGAAGGATTGGTGGTATTAACTGCTCTATCAAAAGTTGGGTGCATCTCGAACTTTGACCTAGCCGGATGTTATTTGATTCAGCGCTAACTATGCAATATAATATAGGCCTACACCAAACTTTAATGAACATATTGCACCAAGATTCAAAAGACAGGACAGGATTTGGTGGGATTTTGCTCACGTTAGACATTTAGAATATACCAAAATTCAAATAGTAACCTAACTTTCTTTATTTATATATTTCCCAAGTGCAAATTATATACCAATCCAGGATTGTTTAAAGATGCCTCTGTTGTGTGGTCGATACGTAACGTCTATATTACGGCTCTCAAATTTCTGTTTTCCGATCCCTAATTATTTTATGATTCATGCCAGATATAAATAATATTACAAATCAAAACGACAAAACCAACAGTTTATTTAAAATCCGAATAATAATTATGCCAAGCAGCGCCATGATGACACAACCATTCAGTCATGATACATATAAATGAGAAACTAATCACGGTGAAAGAATAAACAAGGAGAAAGTGTCCAAATAGCTAATAATCTGCGATTAAGCTCTTTATCAGCAATCGTGCTCGTATTTACACAGCTGGCTAGAACTAGTAGAGTCAAAAAACACGGCGATGACGTCAACATAACATTAAGAAAAATTATCACCAGTGTTGACGGTGATAACTAGAAACTAATGACAATCCTCTTGATGCGGGTAGGATGGCATGTGAGTTAATACTGAGTTGTTAGTTGTAACTGAGACGAGTTTAACGCTTTTCCGGGGCTACGTTCAGCCAGGCCGAACAGAAACAAAAACGTCCGCTAGACTGGTTTATGTGCATCACGGTAAA
>JAECMU010050076.1:0-11917 GCA_016106625.1 Dracogyra subfuscus | reverse complement strand
ATGGTTTTGATTGGAGCGACTTTGAAAAAAACATTAAGGTAAAGGATCTTTACACAGGCCAAATCACAAATAATACATTCTGAAAAAGAACACAAAGTTAGTCTGTTTTGTTTAACGACACCACTAGAGCACATTGATTTATCAATCATTGGCTACTGGATGTCAAAAATTTGCTAATTCTGACATATTCTTAGAGAGGGAACCCGCTACGTTTTTCCATAAGTAGCAAGGTATCTTTTATATGCACATTCGACGGACAGGATAGCACATACCACGGATATTGATATACCACTCATGTTGCACTGGCTGGAACGACAAATAGCCCAACGAGTCCACTGACGGGTATCAATCTTAGACCGACCAAAGAAAGAAAGAAAGAAATGTTTTATTTAACGACGCACTTAACACATTTTATTTACGGTTATATGGCTTCAGACATATGGTTAAGGATCACACAGAGATTGAGAGAGGAAACCCGCTGTCGCCACTTCATGGGCTACTCTTTCCGATTAGCAGCAAGGGATCTTTTATATGCAACATCCCACAGACAGGATAGCACATACCACGGCATTTGATATACCAGTCGTGGTGCACTGGCTATGACGAGAATAGACCGACCACGCACCAGGCGAGCGCTGAAACAGCATAATTGCAGCTGAGCTATAAATTTAAAACGTTAATAAATAAACACCAAAGTCTTTAAAATTCGATATGTTTATTGAATGTTGCAAACAGACAAATGAGGCAACATGATATATGCATATTTGACTATTCTAAATATTTCAATAAATACATTATAACGATCGCAAAAATATACATGATCGTGTGTCTGTAGAATTTGGCAAGAAAATCAAGTCACGTGATACAACACGTGGTAAGTCACATGATAATACTGCATAGAATACATGAGGTGTCGTGCCTTTGTTGGAAGAGATGTAATACACAAAACATACTAGTACATAAATAATGTTTTCCTCTCTTCACTTTCTAATGTCCATGGAAGGCATGCTGATACCACTATATGTGGAAATACATCAATAAACAACCGAGAAACTTGTTTTGTCTAAAACACTATTATGTGTCAATCACACACAAAATTATCCAATGGCAGGCTCAGAATTTAACAACTGCGGTCTTGAAACGCCTCATATATATATAAGCCACGCCTCCTCTTATCGTTGACAAATCAAAGAACGCCATCTATGACGTTATTTTAATACCTAGCACCAGTAAAGATTATGTTAAATAAAATATAGATGGCACATTGTATCAAAATTTATCAACTGCAAAAATCATTTTGTAAACCTTTAACAAAATATACCCATATTATGCATAGGTAATTTTGCATATTTGAAATACATTCACAAATATTAACATCTGTATAAAAAGCACTAACAATGACGTTTTCGGTTGGCACGTAGTACAATGGTTTTGGCACGAAACATTTAAAGGCACAATACATTCAAATATAAACGGGTATTGAACCACACAATTCACTGTTGTGTGTTACAATTAATGGAAGCTTCTCACTTATAGATTTATTATAAATCATGTATTTCTTGAAATTTAAATCATTGTGTAGCATTAACATAAACAACGTATGTTACAGTGACATAAAAACAGTAATGCATGTTACGTTACCAGAATAACGCATCTAAATGTAGTCAAAAAAACATCAGCCCAAAAAAATGTATACTAAACATAAAAGATTATTGATTCTAAAAACCAATGTTCTAAAGGCGGGGACTTCTTGTGAGACACAATAACAGAAGACGTATATAAAATAAGTACTAGTACTATAATAGTGCATTGTCTAAAACAAATAAAATATTAAAGGCAACAAATTAAGCGTTTAAACCTTTTAAGAAAAATACAACTTCATTCGATGTTTCTGTTATAACACAACCAGTTATCACTAAATGCATATCTGTATCTCTGACATCCATTAAAGATAAACAAACAAATAAAAACATATATATTTCAGTTATAATACAAATATTTTATCGTGTTTGTAATAGGCTACGGATTATTCTCACTACAAAAAAAAAATATTGGCCTATGGTTTTCGGTAAGAATCTTTAGTATATATTGGATCTATTCGGCAACTGTCGGTAGATCCGAAAGTTAACATTAACCATAGACGAATTCAGTCGACAATTACCGAATAGCTGTCATTATCCTCGAATCCGATCGTTAAAAGATCATAAGACATTGGTGTTGGTAAGACGACGTTAACCAAAGACATCATCTCTGAACTAAGATATGTTCATAGGCTCACACAATTGTTAAAAATTATCATACAAAAAATAAAGAAGAAGAAAAAATGTTCGGGTATGTTCGTAAGCTCGCTGTGATCATTCGGAAATGCTCGAAAATGTTCGTAAGCTCATGTTATACTAGAATACAATTAGATAGCATATTTTAGAAACAACTGATGAGTTCATCAGTCGCCACCATTTTGAAGAACAAGACATGAAATGCAGCTGAACATTGCAGTTTGACTAAAAATATTTAAAATATATTTTATCGCACAAGAAATTCAATCAATGTTTTTAGTTGTTTTTTCTTATTTACAAATGCTCATATGCGTACATATTCGTACGTTTTTCCTTTTTCGTCTGTACATTGATATTTTAAGATATGAAAGTGTTCTTATAATGTTCTTGGAATATCAATTTCATTACATGTGTATCTTTTTTTTTCTTCTTTTTTTTTTTGGTTTGTTTAACGACGCACTCAACACATTATAATTACGGTTATATCGGCGTCGGACATACGATTATGTCGAGAAAAACCCCAGTGGTTAGCTGACGGGGATCGATCCTAGACCGACCGCGCATCAGGCGGGCACTGTACCACTGGGCTACATGTGTATCATTCAGCATTAAACATTCTCCCCTTTAAATAATGTCAAGATTCATTCATACGGTTTTGCTTCTGGTTGTAATGTTAATGTTGTTGTTGTTTTTGTTCTTCTATTTAAAAAAAGGTTTGTTATCAACTAAAACTTATGCTAAAACATATCTTCTACAAATACAACTAACAATGTTATACTGCTTGTAAATTTGAGGTAGTCATACAAATGTTTTTGCTTACATCTAATATAAAACAATCTCCTATACTGTTAATGATGTATCTTCAAACACTACCACATGAGTCACCAATTCTAATTATCCAGCATAATCTGGGAACTGAACAACTAGCACAATAAAATAATCTTCTATTAACATTTTAGTAATTAAGAACATTCAAAAGGCACTTTTTCTCACAAAGGAATAAATAAAAATATATATATTCCTATCAATCCTTTGTTTCGTAAATATCCATACGAAGTGCCCACGAAAGGCGTGCTTTAACAGTTATCTGATGGAAGCATGCCACACCCACAGTAATATTATATAGTCTTCTGTTATTTTTTCCGAGGTGAAGGACAACAGTTACTGCTCTCCCCCCCCCCTCCTCCTCACCCCCTCCCTGCTAGAAACAGCCCTGCAAGGGGACACTAGATTGCTGACCAGGGATATTTTACATATCTACACAACAGGCCGAATTTATGAAGACTGTTTATGCCTTGGACGCGTGTAACGACATTACATTTACAAGGCTTAAACGCCTGCGTTTACGAAAAAAACAGGCTTCGTAAATTGGATGCAATATATTTCAGAAGAATAGATTTTAAATGTTATATATCACAAATGAAATGTCAACTATTTAAGTAAGACTCTGAAAACATCTTAATAAAAGAAATATTAATTTGATTAGGTCAATACTGCAGAAACACTGGGCCAGAGCTAAAGTGTTTTGTGTTTTTTTATTTGGATAAACAGCAGACAATGAAGGATTTGGGTTGGGCTGAAAGATTTTTTTTTTTTAAAACACACACACCACCTCTTCATATACCATATCTTTATCCGCTCCTGAGAAAAAACATTTAACGAAGAAGGCTTATGATTGGTAAATTCCCCAATGATTATGATTATTTACAAATGTTGCTATGACAACCATAAAGGCCACCGTCATTCTCAATGTCACCGTTAGCTGCCCCCCACTAATAGCTAGACAATTATCTACTGATGTCTACCACAGTATTTATTTATGTTAACCACAGCATATATCTTTCTGGTAAAAAAGGACGGCATATTAAGTTGGTTAGTATAAATACACCAGTGGTCTCATTTCACAGTTTGAAGATGTACATGTGATTAAATGATTGTCTTTTACTGTATTAAATGAGGTAGTCGGTGTCAACTCCGTAACACCCTCTAATCTTCTTTCTTCTTCGTGACAACACATTTCTTGTATTTTTGTTGGTTTCTTTGGCTTTGTACACAAAATGCTATTACATATCTTGCTGGTGGCGGTTTTTTAACAATGTATTTATTGTATGAGGAATCAATTCACACTGTATGCTGTATCTTTCTGATGATAATGTCACGACGCATCAAATCCTGTCAAGAGTCCTTACGTAATTTGCTTCTGATGACATCATATATTTACTTTATATGACGTAATGTATGAAAACAAATATTTTACAGTGTCATTACGTATCCTGGCAAAAATATTGTTTTTCTATGTGCGAAACTAAACGTCATTACGTATCTGAGGAAGATGACGTCATTAACCATTTCAATGTCGCATTAGAAACTTTTCCACTGGATACACCAGGAACTCTTGAGGAGAGTAATTTGTATTCGTAGTTACAAATGTTTCTTTGTCACTCAAAATGTCAAAACGTCACAATGCTTGGTGATATGATTATGACGTCATCAATTAGCTCCCACAGACACAGCGTTTAGCGATGACGTATCCTGCATGTGTAACCCGTTGTGGGAGTGAGAATCCGAGTCCATGTGCACGGGAACTGCCTTCGGCGGAGACGGAGTTGCGAACATGTGACTTGGTGACGTCATATTGATTGGGGAGCTCATCGTGGTGCTGGATTCCGAGACGCTGCCGGGACTGAGTGACGTCAGAGTCCCGTTAGGCAAGCTGAGGTTGGTAATTGATTGGATGGGAGATGATGACGAATGGCCATTGGTCGTGTTCTGCAGCGACGTCATCGACGGAGACTGTACGGGCTTCATATCTGAAATAGAAGATATACCGTTAAAATCATTGCCCCAACATTTTTGAAGTAGGTACCATCTCTGTTTTACATATAATATATAGAATCATTTACAAACACCAGATAAGGCTTGGTGCTTATAAAACATTTAGATTCGAAAGAAAGAAAGAAAGAAAGAAATGTTTCATTTAACGACGCACTCAGCACATTTTATTTACGGTTATATGGCGTCAGACATATGGTTAAGGACTACACAGATATGGAGAGAGGAAATCCGCTGTCGCCACTTCATGGGCTACCTTTTCCGACTGGCAGCAAGGGATTTTTTATATGCACCATCCCACAGACAGGATAGCACATACCACGGCCTTTGATATACCAGTCGTGGTGCACTGGCTGTGAAGAGATCCCAGACCAACCGCGCATCGAGCGAACGCTCATTTAGATTCGAGACTCAAGACTAACAGAGTCTGAGATTCTAGCGTCATGGCAACGCCATACCGATTGTATGCGTATGATGTCATTAGAGACTGTGTCTAGACTCCAAAACCAAGGCTCGACTTTGGCAGGCGGCAGGCGGCAATTGCCGCTCAAAGCGCACAAAATGCTTTCCAAAAAACCGTTTCACAAGTAGGTTTTGCTTTCCATCTGGTTTCTAAAATTTGTTTCCGGTATATCCCAGAATTCGCGTTTGTCGCGCGTTTTCCGCATTTCAAATGAAGAACTTAAAATATTTAAAACATTGCTATATTTGTATCAACATTGTAGACACGGCCATGTTACATTGGTGCGCACACCAATAATGGCAGAATTATCTACCAACAACATTCTCGAAACTCATTCAGATCACATCGGCCAATTACGGTTTTTCAGCGACAGCGAGTAATGCAAACGTCCTGGACTGGTTCTCGGACTGGTAATTCGGTTTAACATGTAGCGTAAAAACTAGTCTAGCCAACGTTAGTAAACAACTACTGGTTGAACTTACCCTTATTTATCGATGGAATCAGCCGAGAAGTTCCGAGTGTCGCGACTTTCAAAAACGACTACAATGTTAGAGACTACCATCGACCAAGCTACTTATTACAATTATGGCCGCGGTGGCCAATAAAAACTACTGTCGAGAAATGGGCAAGTACACACGCAAACTGGTGGGACTTTGAATGCGACCAAGTACATGTACATAATTTGTTTGGACTCTTTATTTTGTATAGATTTAATCAAATAAGTGTAAAATAACAGCAATACCTGTGCTCTAGAACTGCTTCTCAAATTCAAACATTTGCCTCCCAATTAAAATTTGAAAAGCAAAGATTGCCTCCCAATCAAAAAAATTAATTTCGAGCCTTGAAAACGTTTATCAGCAGGGTCGCTAATGATTATAGAATGTTTAGTTACTGCGTTACTGCAACGTCATGCAGTTAGTATGTGCATAACGTCATTAGATATTTAAATCTAGACTTCAAAATACATACAAACATAAGCCCTGGGCACGTGATTATAAAACATTTAAGTCTAGGCTCAAATCATTAATGACGGTCGGGAATACAGCCAAAGTCTCAAGAGGTTATTAAGGACTCTAGTTCGGACTTTAAACGTTGTAGAAGTACAGGGACTGGACGACAGAAACAGTGGATTTATTTGTGTGTGTGTGTTTTTTTTTTGGTGTTTTTTTATTTTTTATTTATTGTCCCAGATCATATAGCAGTGACGGAGTTACAAGGCAGTGGATATGACAAACGCAACACTTTTAGACTCATAAAAAGAAACCCTGATTCAGGTTACTGACTGTAATGCAAAAAACCAATATGTGATAGCCAAAAATAGGCTACACTGGCCAATAACAAGGATAAAAAAGTTAGTTTAACGACATCACTAGAGCACACTGATTTATTAATCATCGGCCATTGGATGTCAAAAATATGGTAATTTTGACACATTCATACAGAGGAAACCTGCTACATTTTGTTTTCCATTAGTAGCGAGTTATCGTTTATATACACCATCCCACAGACAGGATGGCACATACCACGACCTTTGGTATACCGGTCGTGATGCACTGGCTGGAACGAAAACTAGCCTAATGTGCCCACGACAGGGATCGATCCCAAACCGACCGCGCATCAAGCGAATGCTTTACCACTGGACTACGTCCCGATCCCTAAGAATCAGGGCCTATATTTTAGAAACAATATTAGTCTACGAAATCGTAAAATTATCGTAAGCTATGACGTCACTATGGTGTGTGACGTCACACCCTATCATGTTTTTACGATTTCGTAGCGCTAAGAGAGATTCGAAAATATGGGCCCAGAGCCATAAATATAGTATTAAGGGGCGGGGTTTATCGCTGTCAATCGAGCACTCGCATGAGATACTTGGGGCGCAGGGTCGAACCTCGGCGGACCCATTGGATTTTGGCATGAGTTGTCCTTTCTGTGTTAAGTGCAAATAAAATATACCTTTGATGCTAATGGGGAAAAAGTTCCTCTGAAACCTTCGTGTCAGAATTATCAGATGTCTGACATCTAACAGGCGATGACTAATCAATTTGCTCTACTGATGTCGTTAAAAAATAACTTTAATAAACTAGTAGCATTAAAGGGACATACCCTAGTTTTTAAACACTAAGACATAGTTTTGACTATTAAAGGCGTTTTTGATAACTGAAATCGTACTTTACTTAAATTTTATTGTTTAAAGTATCCATTTCCGTACATTCGAAGTGTTTTTGGTCATCCTGATGTTTTTTTAATATCACAAAATGCATTTCTTATATCTTTAAAAAGGCACGTGCCTCTGAGAAGTAACAGTTATGTAGTCGAGTTTTATTCTATTTTAGAGGGTATTTCTCCATTTCAAAGTCAACGACTCATGTTTCACTTAGTTGTAACTTTATCAAAATGTGTTACAGGTTTGTAAATTAAACTAAACTTAATGTTAATTTTCATGAACTGAAACTAGGGTATGTCCCTTTAAACACTAAGACATAATTGTTGACTATTAAAGGCGTTTTTTGATAACTGAAATCATACTTTACTTAAATTTTATTTTATTGTTTAAAGTATCCATTTCACCATTTCAAAGTCAAAGACTCATGTTTCACTCAGTTCAGTTGTAACTTTATCAAAATGTGTTACAGGTTTGTAAATTAAACTGAACTTAATGTTAATTTTAATGAACTGAAACTAGGGCATGTCCCTTTAATGGCAACATATATTCTTGAATTCCGATCATACGCATCGATTATATGATGCCATCCCTGTTCTCACACCCTTTTATCCCCTATTAACACTAATTAAACTCATACTTCTTACGAGCCTACCATAAATGTTTATTTAAATTACCACATAATATTTTTCCCACAAGATCCCCGGGCCCGCGGTGACGAAAGATGCCATAAAACTGGAATGGACACGTTAAAACAGATTTGTTTGTGGAAGCCAGTTTCGCACGACTTCCCGCATAAGCCGGTCTTTTGTCTGCCCCCAGACGGCTAAACCAAACGCAGATCTGACACAACATCAACTTTTAAACCCTGTAAACAAATGTAGTCTGTGTCAGAAAATATATTCCTCATACTTAATTTTAAAAAATAAAATAAATAAATGTACCTCAGACATTCCTAGAAACTTACAACCCTGACCCCCCTACCCCCAGCCCTCCTCCTACTAGGGTAATGAGACTCAACTGACACGAGAACTAGCGAACACTGGGTGACCTCCAACGCAGACGCCAAGACGGCCCGTAGCTCGTGCTCTCGCGCACCCCTCGCGCACCCCACGCGCACCCCATGTGACCTCGCCAAAAGACATACAAGATGCGCCTTCTTCGGCATCGTCAATTGACTTTATTATGGCGAGAGGAATAAACACCATGCATTGAGAGATAATGTTACGGCAACATGCAGTTTTACTGGTAGCTAGACTGTCCCCGTTAAAATTAATCGAGAATATGCACTGATGAAGGGGCGGGACGTAGCCCAGTGGTCTAGGATCGATCCCCGTCGGTGGAACCAGTGGGCTATTTCTCATTCCAGCCAGTGTTCCACAACTGGTGTAGTAAAGGCGGTGGTATGTGCTATCCTGTCTGTGGGATGGTGCATATAAAAGAACCCTTGCTGCCAATCCGAAAAGAGCAGCCCATGAAGTGGCGACGGCAGGTTTCCTCTATTAATATTTGTGGTCCTTAACCATATTTCTGACGCCATATAACCGTGGGGTGAGACGTAGCCCCGTAGTAAAGCGTTCGCTTGAAGCACGGTCGGGCTAGGATCGATCCCCTTCGGTGGACCCATTGGGATATGTCTCGTCCCAGCCAGTGCTCCACAACTGGTGTAGCAAAGGCGATGGTATATACTATCCTGTCTGTGGGATGGTGCATATAAAAGATCCCTTGCTACAAATCCGAAAAGAGTAGCCAATGAAGTGGCGACAGCAGGTTTCCTCTCTCAGTAGCTGTGGTCCTTAACCATAGTCTGACATCATATAACCGTGGGGCGAGACGTAGGCCATTGGTAAAGCGTTCGCTTGATGCGCGGTCGGGCTAGGATCGATCCCCTTCGGTAGACCCATTGGGATATTTCTCTTCCCAGCCAGTGCTCCACAACTGGTGTAGCAAAGGCGGTGGTATGTGCTATCCTGTCTGTGGGATGGTGCATATAAAAGAACCCTTGCTGCCAATCCGAAAAGAGTAGCCCATGAAGTGGCGACAGCAGGTTTCCTCTCTCAATATATGTGTGGTCCTTAACCATATGTCTGACGCCATATAACCGTGAATGAAATGTGTTGAGTGCTCGTTAAATAAAACATGTATTTCCTTCTTATATACAGATAACTAAAATGGGGATCACATAAGTAGTTTCTAAAAAGTTCGTTTTGTTTAACGACACCACTAGAGCACACAACAAAACGTTCATTGAGAGATAATGTTACGGCAACATGGAGTTTTACTCGGCTCTAGACTGACCACGTTAAAACTAATCCAGAATGTATACTGATGGAAAAAAATAAGGAATCACAAAAATAGTTTAAAAGCAAAACACGTGTGCTGTTTTTAACGATACATCTAGAGGACATTCATATATTAATTTGACATATAATCTTATAGAGAAAACTTGGTAAATTTTGTCATTAGTAGCAAGGGATTTTTTTATATGCACCTTCCCGTTTGATATACCAGTCGTTGCGCACTGGATGAAACAAGAAATAGCCCAATGGGCCCAGCGACGGGGATCGAACCTAGACCGATCGTGCATTAAGCGAGCGTTTTACGACTGGGCTACGTTTGGTGATTGCAACTAAGACCTTAATCCACCAGGTGTGTGTCCTGGGGGTTGGTTTCGGCAGTCGAGCCCTCCCCCCGTCATTTTAAAAAAAAATACATTACTGACATTCAATCTCACATAATTGGCAGTTAATCTCACATTATTAACATTCAGTCTCACATTACTGACGTTCAATATCACGTTATTGGATTGAGCAGTTTCACATTACTGACATTCAGTCTCACATTATTGACAGTCAATCTCACATTACTGACATTCAATCTCACATTACTGACGTTCAATCTCACATTATTGGATTGAACTGTTTCACATTACTGACATTCAGTGTCACATTATTGGATTGAGCAGTCTCACATTACTGACATTCAGTGTCACATTATTGGATTGAACAGTCTCACATTACTGACATTCAATATTTCATTGTTGACATTCAGTGTCACATTATTGACATTCAATCTCACATTATTAACATTCAGTGTCACATTACTGACGTTCAATCTCACATTATTGGATTGAACAGTCTCACATTACTGACATTCAGTGTCACATTACTGACATTCAATCTCACATTATTGACATTCAATCTCACATTACTGACATTCAATCTCACATCACTGATATTCAATCTCACATTACTGACATTCAGTGTCACATTATTCGATTGAGCAGTCTCACATAACTGACATTCAATCTCACATTATTGGATTGAGCAGTCTCACATTACTGACATTCAATATGTCATTGATGACATTCAGTCTCACATTATTGACATTCAGTCTCACATTACTGACATTCAATCTCACATTACTGATTCAATTAAAGAGTGTGTGTTGTTTCTTTTACGTTTATCGGGGTATAAACAAAAACAAAAATCATCCGCAAACTTATATTTAAAAAAACGTGAACCAGACGCCCGTGCAAAGGAATTCCCTTGACCTAGATACACGTCACACGTAGGAGGCGCGTTACGCGGGAGCTTACGCACAGAAATCTTAAACACTATATTGCCCTGAGGCAAGTCTAGGCCTGACGGGGGCTCGGAAGTTCACGCAGGATGAGAGCTCAGAAGACTAATTTAGCGTTTTGCTGGGAATTAATTGGAATTAAACGGACGAGAGCCACACACACGGGGGTCAATTCCCAGGTAATTTTTTTGAGAAATTGGACCCTTGGTGTGACCCCGTGGAATCTCAACATGAGAATCTGTCGAGTAGAATATACTTTGTGTAGTTTCTCACGAATATACAAAGAGCTGTGTACGGCAAAGAAGACTGTTTGTTGTTGTTATCTTTTTAAAGGCACTGTCCCGAGTTTGATGCCACTGTTAACTGGTTCCAAGAAAAACAGTGGGGTTTTTTTTTACTACTAAAAAGCAACCGGGTAGGTTTGGGGAATCGAACCTCTACCCCGTACCCACCCTCAGCCCTCCTGTTCAAGCACCTTTTGTTTTCTTTTGTAATTCATTTCCCGTGGAAAAATGTCTCGACCCCTTATAAAATTCGATTCCCACAGTTTAGAGCCCCTCCCCCACCCCCACCCCCACCCCCACCCCGCTAAAGGGTTTA
>JAECMU010050061.1:0-18981 GCA_016106625.1 Dracogyra subfuscus | reverse complement strand
TTTCTTTTTCTTTCATTAAATAAAACATTCCTTTCTTCCGATGATTGATTAATCAATTTGCTCTAGTGGTGGTGTAAAACAAAGACAAATGTTTATGTTACTTTCAGGAGGAGAAAGGTGAAACATTCCATGGTTTTCTCAAGGTCACTCTGAACCTGGTTCGACCAATCACAATGTCCCTTGGTGCCCGTCCTCCATCAATCTACGAACTGCTGACCAAAGAGCACATCGTGGAGCAGAACACCATGCAGGTGGCATTTTACATGCCCCGAGACACGGTCAAGTCCATTCACGTGTCTAGGTGAGTGAAAAAACAACCTGGGCCCTGTATTACGAAGCGATCTTAGCTCTAAGGTAATCTTACTCTTAGCACCAAGATTGTTTCGTAAAGTGGGGCTTTGGATTGATCTGACAACAATTCATCATCCACTTTTGGGTAATGGGATGGACCAAACTATATAGTTTTGAAATAGTGACAGTTGAAAATTTATTAGCATCTATTCTTTAATGTTTTAAAATTGTACAGCAATCTCTGGTCTTGATTAGTGAATTACAAAGCGAACTTGTTTCTTGTTGTTCAGGGATGATATTCAGTGTACGATATTGGTTTCAAAAATGTAAGAGTGATAAGGTCTCCCTGTTTGCAAATCTTGAGAACCCACCACCAACCCAGAGATCCCTGCCGTGCATCTCCAGTAGAACAGAAGATACACTAAATGATTTGCATGAAACCATGTATGTTGACTGTGTCATTTAGAAGAATCAATGTAATTTGAAACATGGTTCATCGCAGTGCAACGTAACCCAGAATAATTAATAAAAAATGTTTTTAAAAAATAGAGGTAAAAATATTTTAACATTAATATCTAATTTGTACACACCCTGAAGCTACATTTGATTAATGAAACTTAAAGATTGATACAACATTGGCAAGAATGGATGCATCATGGTGTCAGCCATAGGTTTAATAATATGTCATCAGTCATTGACATATTGGTGTTTGAACTTAAATCATAAATGATGTAGAAACACCAGAAATGGCACTTGGACTCGGTAATAATGAACATTTCAGAAACACAATAAACTGACAGGGTTTCTAGATTATGGTAGCCCCACTCTCATGGTTAGTGATTTTAAGTGTTGGGCTAGTAAATAACTACTATTGCCATACCCGACAGCTAGTGAAAAGGTCAAATGTTGTAGTTAAGTCTATTTTGTGAATATAATATCCTTCCCCACCCCCAATGTTATTGTTTTTAATTTCTCTTTTTAGCTGACATATCTGATTATTACTATTATTCAGTAAAATTGTATTAACTTAAAGTAATGTAGGGCTAGTGAATTTTTAATTGTGACTAGTGCATTTTTATAATGACCGATACCATGGCTAGTGGACTTTAAAAAAATTCTAGAAGCCCTGAAGCTGACTATATTTAGCTTATTTTTAGTTGTATCATTAAAACAATGTTATAATATGCCTGTCTTGGTAATAAAAATAGCAACTTCAAATGGAATAATTTGCACCGCTGTTTCTTTGTGAATGAGTGTTGAATTATGACAGTATAATGCAGCTGCTGTATATCTATATTTTTAGCACAACTACTACAAAAGAAGTGATCACATCTCTACTGAAAAAATTCCACATTCTCGATCACCCAAGGAAGTTTGCCATGTATGAGCAAGAATTCAACAAAACTAAGCTTAGTACGTTCTTATCTTTTCTTCTGATGATGTCATTGTAGAGATAAGAAAGCAAATTTCATTTCAGAATGGAATGTTGTTTTGGGGTGGGTTTGGAGGTTTTGTTGTTTGTCTTGGGGTTTTCTTTGGGGAGTAGTGTGTATTTTTTTGTGGTGGGGGATATATTGGGAGTACAGTGGAAAAGGTTAGGTGAATAGCCTTTCTTCTTCTTCTTCTGCGTTCAATCTTTTTACGGCCGTCATATCAGTAATCCGGATGTGGCGATGAAGTTTGCCGTCTTCCGGAGGTCGTCGACAGGTCCCCAGAGTTTGGTGTTGAGGGACGTGTCTTCCGTCCAAACTTTCTGTCGAACTTCTTCTAGTTTGGGCAGGTTTGTAGAACATGTTCCGCTGTTTGCTCTTCTGCACCACATTCACATTGGGCCAACTCTGCAAGTCCTATCCTTTTTAGATGCTTCTTAAGTCTACAATGTCCAGTGCGAATACGGAAGATTAAAGTTTGTTCTTTTCTGTCTAGTTGGTTAATGCTATCAGAGTCAGGGCTGTATCCACCATTTCTTGTCTTCCAATCACATTTGAGCAGCTGCCTCCCACAACACAACTCTTCCATATCATATAGTGAAGCCAAGACAATCTTAAAACGAAAATAGCCTTTGAATGACCATTCAGACTGCTCCCTTCTATTCCAGTCTGTTGGTTTTTTTGTTGTTTTTGTTTCTTTTCATTTTTGACCCAGTTCTACAATCCTCAGGTTTTTGTGACCTAAAAATGTGTACCGTATTATTTGACCGACTGTGAGAGATTAAGTGATCACTATGTCTGACATCTGGCTAAGATTTGGGTTACAGTTTTTAGGAGACTGTAATAACTTGACTTAATTACATTATCTTGCTAAGTGGAAGAACGTTAGGCTCGGCTGTTCGCTTACAGGATTCATCGCCATCAATGTTGTTTTAGGTTTTTTTTCCATCCCAACCAGTGCTCCATGATTGGTATATTAAAGGTTGTGGTAAGTACAATCCTGCCTTTTGGAAAGGATAAAGGATTACTTGCTGCATTTTTTTAGGGGGTGGGGGGTGGGCTTTTTTGTTTGCTTTTTTTTGGCCAGTTGTCAAAATAGCAATATGTTAGATACCAAATACAGCGTTTAAAATAATCTGTTGCTGCTTCCCAGTGGCAACTACAATTTTTAGTATGTGGCTAAGAGAAAATAGAGTTAATCATCTATTCAGCTCAACTCAACCTGGGTGTCAATTGGCACCTGATGCTCTACATATTAAATCAACTCCCAAAATAGCCATAGTTTAAATGTACTGAGGTGTCATTAAAATAATTTCATTTCACTTCCTTAATTGCGTTATTTTGTGATTTATGAAGTGATGCGTATGACATTTTGCACTTTTGTGTGTGGTTTTTGTGAGGTTTTTAAAAAAATGAAAAACTGACATTTTCCACTGCTGTGTGTTTTATTTTGTGTGGGTTTTTTTATGTATGAAAAGCTGGTATTAAAACAATGCTCATATACTGCAGTTATTTCATGAATATTTCCACTATTTTGTTTTCAGCAAGACTAAGAAGAGTGAATGACAAGGAATGTCCGCTAGAGGTCGTGCTTGGATGGAAACCAACCGAGACTAGTCGGTTTCGTCTTGTTTTACAAGAAAATGAGACAGGAGAAATAGTGGTACGTTATATGAAATATTCTAGTTGCTGAGGGGAATTTTTTTTCCGTTTATCCTGCAACCACTGTTTCTATTGATAGATTATGATGACAGATAAAGCAAAGTCATAAACTAATAGTATCAGCAGGGATGTGAATGCTACGTGGAAATGTGCTTTGCCATTTTGTCTAAAAAAAAATAAACCCATAAAGGTTCAATACTGTTGACCACACAAGGTTGTTTTGCATATTTTCATGGTTTCAAGTTTATGATGTGTTCCTTATATTATAAGTTTTAACCAGTTTAGATTTGTTAGCATTGAATGCAATTTTTGACTGTTCCATTGGTTGCAAACAACAATTTTCCTTCAGTGGCCCTTGAGTGGCCCCTAGACACCTGCCGCAATAAGCTGTTTTGTTCCATCCCCTCTCGCATCCCTGTAGCAGAATATTACTTTTAACATATCACTCTTGTGACGTCACATGCATAGCTACATTACAAAATTACTCATTTGACCTTTAGATTCCTGTACAGTGTAGCTGAATTAACAGAAACAATAGCTTTTCTCCTTACTTTTTATTGTCTGCAGGATAAAGATAATGACTAGTTAATGACCTTGGCGTTATCCTATTCAGAATGAATGAGAATTTCCCATTCTTACTTTTACAGGATAAAGCCAGCATCCTACATCATTAACTAGTTATTCTCTATATATTATTATGAATATATATATATTTTATTATTAGTATTATTATTATACACCCATCTTTAACTGGTTGTATTATGATATGGTGTTGTCCATCTGAGTTGTTGTTCATCCGTCTGTCTGTCTGTAAACTTTTTCTTTCCAGAGCAGATCTTTCTTACAAATTCATATAGGATTATCAAACCCTGCATGCAAGTACAACCTGGTGTATCACCATGTATCATGACAAAAGTCGATCGGTGTGCTCTAGTCGTGTCATTCAACAAAACTTTATTTTATAACAACCGACTTTTCACACATTACTGCACACTAAAGGAAATCCTGTGTCACATACCATAACTAGGTCACCATGACCTACTTTTCACACACTACTGCACATTAAAGAAAATCCTGTTTTGCATACCATAACTAGGTCACGATGACCTAATTTTTTGGCATTACTGCACATTAAAGAAATCCTGTGTCACATACCATAACTAGGTCACCATGACCTACTTTTTTAACATTACTGCACATTAAAGAAATCCTGTGTCGCGTACCATAACTAGGTCACCATGACCTACTTTTCATGCATTACTGCATATTAAAGGAAATATTCCTATCTTCCTTATTGTATATTCTTGTAGGACTATTAAATCTTGCATGCAAGTACAAAATGTGATGGATTCAGTTGTTCTGAATGTAATTTTTCATTTTATCTTTTTTTCCAGTGGGATGGATTCAGCTGTGTTGAGCTGTCAAACTTTCTCAAAGTTCTCGACCGAGAAGAGGAGGAGTGCACAGCCCAGCTGCAGTACAAGTACAAAGTGATGAAGAGGATTATTTCTCAGAGACTCAAAGAGATACGGAAGGAGAGGAAGAAAGCCCTCGAGGATTCGCCCACAAAATGATGAAAACAAGTGAACACTCAACTCGGCTGGTGTTAACGGGTTTTCATCAACTGAAACACTGTGTTCACTTCAAAAACACTTTTTAAATTCTCAACCAATTTCTGACAATAGACACAGATGCCAAAATGCTTGGAGTAATACTTCACCATATCTTTTTGTATGAACATAAACTGTATTTTGCTCACATTACAAGAAGTTTGTTTTGGGAGAGAGAAAAACACCCCCGCTTTAAGCAGATGACTTTATAATGTTCTGTTTTATAATAAAACTTTATCAGAAAACAAATGGTATGGAAATAAAAGGATATTAATAAGAATTTTAATCAGCTTCTGTTTGATATGGATGTGTATCAACAAAATGAGGGCGTGTAACAATAAGGACCTGTATTAGCACTTCAAGTTTCTGTTTGATATGGATGTATATTGATTGAGTAAGGGCATGTATCAATATGGACCTGTATTAGCACTTCAAGTTTCTGTTTGATATGGATGTGTATTGACAAAGAGTGAGGATGTGTATCAATACGGACCTGTATTAGCACTTCAAGTTTCTGTTCGATATGGATATGTATTGACAAAGAGTGAGGGTGTATATCAGTATGGACCTGTATCAGCACTTCAAGTTTCGGTTTGATATGAACCAGAATCAGCATGAAGCAGCAATGACTGTGAAATACAATTTGAGGTGATCTGTTTTGGCATGAACTGATAATGACAGAGAAGGACCAATATTAGGATTGCCAAGTTCTGTTTGATATGGACCTGTATTGGTATAAACCGAGAATGACGATTATTGTGATTGTTAGTTTCTGTTTGATATGAACATCTATTGGCATGAACTGAGAATTACCAATATTAGGATTGCTAAGTTTTGTTTGATATGGACCAGTATTGACAGAGAATGACCAATATTAGATGTTTCATATCAACCTGTATTGGCATGGACCATTATTGACTGAGAATATTAGAATTGATTGGCTCTGTTTGATATGGAATTTTGGGCATGCACCACTTGTATATTCTTAAAATAGGTAACGGATGACCTGTATTAATACTGTATGGTTCTGTGTTATTGTTCTGTGATTTCTGACCTCATCTGTGGAGAGAGATCAGTTGATTCATAAGTGTATCAACATGGTGGAGTGTATTTGGATGCAGGCATTGAAAAAAGTCAAGAACTGTCGTTTATGGTTGCCATATATCAAGAAGGTCTACATATACAATATTAGTACATTGAGACAAGTGATTTGAATGAGTAATTAAATATCTGTGTGTCTGTGAAGGAATTCTATAGAAGATGTAATGGGGATTGTAAACTTGATAAAAGTGTTGCAACCTAGAGGTTACCAGGTGTGGATTTTGTAGTAACCTGCACATGGGAATTCTTTAGGGACTTTAAACTTGATAAATGTGTTAAACCTAGAGGTTACAAAGTGTGGATTTTGTTGTATCATACACATGGGTTACAACACACTGTATATGCCTGTGGATGTTGGAGATGGGCAGAACAGCACAGTTCCATAACAGGTGTAAACAAGAAAATTAGTAAAAGGATTAGTGTTTGCCTTGCGGCATCACTTGGATTTGGATCTCACTAGCATATAACCCAGAGACATGGACTAACAACCAAGGACAGAGATTGTTTAAATATTTATAAGATACCATACCAGAATGTACATAACCAAGGTGTTCATTATATTTAAAAGTACCAAGTAGGAGGCTGTTTGATAAACAAAATAGATGGCAGTGGCGGCAGCAATAGACAAGAAATGCCGCCTGACACCTATTAATGATAGTAACTGGATACCAGTATAAGTGATGTTAATATCACAGGCATTGAAATAAGTCCAGAACGGTCACTGGGGTTACCAAGTAACTACCATATTTCAATATAGTCGATAATGGTACTTTGTTCTCCTCACAAACAAACTTTTAAAACGAAAAACACCAGCGTCTTCATTTTGATCAATTGTGTGCTTTTTAAGTATAGATTAAACCCACAACTATCTGTTTAAAAACAGTGATATGAATTAATAACAAACCATCATTGATTTGTAAAGAAATGTTAATGGGAATTATAAACTTTATAAATGTGGTGTACTCTGTAATTATTAGGTCATATATTTTTTAAACTATCTTGTCAGTACAATATCATAAAACTATTAATGGCTGTGACATACTGCAACACACATCATAACCCAGAGGGTTTTACAGTATTGCAGTTCTAAGATAGCTTACAAAATATGGGCCCATGGTCGTAATTTATGGTAACCTATCCATGACAAACTACTTATTTTGATGCCTGTTATAGGATCCAGAAGATGGCAAGAATCTCTTTTAACAGATTTAAGATTTTCTTTGAAGGAAGGGACCAAACTAAAAGTTGACTTGAATTGGTGTTGTGCTCATAAAAGACCATGCTTTTGGTGCTGCATTTTAAAGATGATAGGGCAAATTTATGAAGCCTGTTTTTGTTTAAACGCAGGTGTTTAAGCATTGTAAATGTATGTAGTTACACGTGTGTAAGACATAAACGGACTTTGTAAATTCAGCCCGATGTGTTTGATGTTCTGAGGCTGTCAGTTCTCTGATGATGTTTAGTTTGGATCTCATGGAAGAGTCTGATCTCGCAGATTTTTAAAGGGAAGGCTCTGGGGAATACAGTCCATTAAGATCCTACACCAGGGCCAAAGCTTATAAAACTTAAAGTGTAGCCTTTAATAAAGTCCAGACTTTAACGTAATGCTATTTGAATGATGTTGCAGTGACGTTAAAGTTTGGACTTTATTAAAATCTACACTTTAAGGTTTATAAGCATGGGGCCAGATTTGATTTAAAACATTGTTTTAATGAAGTATGTAATGATCCTGTACTGGCTCTTGACTTACAATTTCCAGCTATTAACTGCCCGGTCTGGGTAATATATGCACAGCTAATTCTGGTTTTACCTTTTGATATTTCATTTCTTCCATCTATAGTTAATGTTGCATACATCGGTTTTGTGGAGGTTTGGGCTTTATCGTGTTGTGTTGGTGAAAGGGCAAGAAATCCTAAGTCTGACTGACTGACTGTTTGTAATAATGAATATGTAATGTCAGTGTAACTAATATCATGTATATATTTTTGTTTTGTTTTCAACACTGGATCAACCATCTAAATCAGTTGGATTGCACAAGAAGTGCAAAATGAAAGCATTATTTTCATTTATAATTTCACAACTTATGACACTTATTCACCACTCCTTTTCACAAATGTTCAATTACTAACATATACAAATGTGTTTTTTTAATTATCTCTAACCTGCATTATACTAGAAAAAAAAGAAGAGTTTCAGAACTTTATTAATTATAACAAATACATTTCATTGAATTTGATTAATTTACTTCTCAGAACAAACCAATATTTCATGACGGCCATTTTGAATTCAGGTTGTCAAACAAATTGATCACGGGTGACAGCTTATCATCTGCCTAGAATCATGGTATATATGGTACCCAAAAACATGCTTTTCTCTTCTGCAACTGGACTATTATGGTTACTGTACATTTCATTCAGTCTGACAACTAAGAATATTCCTACAACTTAAACCAGTGTGAACCAAACCTTCTGCACAAAAACTTTCTGTTATTCCAGTCAAACTGTGTGCTGTCCTAATTTGGTTTGTAAATTTGAGCAGTAAATCTAGATTCTGGACTTTTTAATAATTTTAAATAATTTTGTAAAAAATTCAGAAATGCAACTAACATCTTTAATCTGGGTCATTAAATTTACTTATATATGAATGGTAGACATTTTTATGAAAAAAAGAATATAACCAGTTCTAATTATCCAGCTTGTGTCACTAACAGATTTTGTGAGCATTGACTAAATACTAAGATGGTGGTCTGGTTGTCGGATTTCAATAAAAGGAAAGAAAGGACAGAGCAGAAATAGTAGAATAAAAAGATTTTGTTTATTTATGAATTTGTTTGGGGAAAGGTGGGGGTATTAAAATATTATTTAAACTACTGTAAAGAGCACGTCATGTCAAAACAACCCATCTGTAAAAAGGGTCCTACTATTGAAGATTTTAATAGTTACTTGCTCATGAATGCTTACTCGTAGAGAAATGATATTCAGTCAAACTGAAATATTAAACACTCCAAGGGCTCATGCTTACAAAGCTTTACGGTCCCTAACTAAGATTTGAGCAAAGTTTTCAGACCTATATGTAACTTGGATGAGATTTGCTGCCATTGTAAGCTAGCAGAACCTTGTTAACTAACATTACACATTAAATGCATTTTCTTGTCATTCTTGATTCATTGTGTTTCTGATCATTTTACTTTCTTATATATACATTATACAAAATTAATTGGGAAGTAATCTAGTTTTGGCTTCGAGAAACATTCAGGCGATCAGAAACAAAAACTCTTGATATTTCTAAACAAGAAAACACATTTTATATGTAATTTTAGACATTAAAATGTTCCGTCAATCAGAAACATGTTTCAATAACAGCAACCTCAGAACCGTCTCTTGAAAAGTCTTGAGTTTAGACTTTTAAAATGTTTATAAACATGTTTATAAATTCAGTCGTATTAAAATCAGTAGGTCCGCCCATGCTTACACACATTAATTCTCGTCTGAAATGCAGTCGAATATGGCGGATGATTGATAACTTTTTAGTTATGCAGAAGTGGGTACTGATGGAAAAAAACACCTCAGATAAATCCGACCGTTGCACAACTACAGATGCTGTAATCTGCTGCCTAACATTGTACTGCAGCTGTACTCTGCCCATATACCCAGTATTTACTGCTGTCTCAGATCTAGTCCATTAGAACAAGGAATTATTCCTGGTGTAATTCACTACTTGCCATGCTTACTTTCAAACTCTTATCTAGTCTGTTGGTTCTAATTTTTCATACATATGTTAGTGTTTACAAATGAGAGCAAAATATATTTATTGTAGATAAAAGTTTTGAGTATGCTTTGTACATGTATATATACATGAGTGAGATTAAAAGTATTATTTAATGTTGATATATTGACACTATATTCTGTAGCATTCACTTTGAACTGTTTTTAGTATCGGTTATTCTGGAATTAATCCAGAACTTTACCAGCTTTAACAAACTTACCTTTTACCTTTGCTTGTCCGATTCTGAATGTTTGGGAAAAGGGGAGGGGGCCTTTTCTATTTTAGTTCTTTATCGTCTTTTTGTAAAAAATATTTTTGGGAAACACGTTTTAATTAAAATGTTTTAGTTAGCAAAAGTGTCAACACTTGATCTCTCATGAATTAATAATCTGTCATAATGTTGAGTATTATAAAGGTTAATTATTTTAATAAAATTATGAATTATGAGGTGTATGGTTTAAATCAGTTTTACTGTATTTTTGTAAAAATTCCCAATAACGAGTAAAATGTGTTGTCCCTACTTTTGTTTCCTTATAAGTGCTGCAAAGCATCATACAAAACACCTACGTTAAATGTTCAAAACTTTATCCAAAAACAATGACACCTTATAATGTGATATCATTAAATCATGTTTTCAGTATGAACACTATACAGCAAAGCAAACAATTTACTTCACTGTACAAGAGGAAGTCATACGACTACGTCAATATTCAAGAGTTAACTCTTGGTCGTTTTCCCTTTTAACTAAAAAGCAGTTTGAATGCAGGATTTGCAATATTTTAAAAATAAAATTAAAAATCCTTCATTGAAAATGAAAACATGCATGTCATCTCTTAATTTGGCTAAAAAAAACAATTGTTAAATTTTATGTTTTATTAAAAAGTTAACTTTAAAAAAAATCGTTACGGACAAATACAAGTCAAATTTACATCAAGTTAGTTCAACTTGTTATACAGTGAAACCCCTTTAAACCGGACACCCTTAATACTGAGACAAATGTCCAGTTATAAAAGGGATCCAGGTTAGAGAGGTTAACTTCTGTCCTGGTTTTTAAAAAGGGACTCTATAAAATGTTCGATTTTGAGGGAATTCCAGTTTACAATGTCCGGTTTTGAGGGAATTCCAGTTTACAGAGGGTCTGGTCTTGAGAGGTTTCACAGCATAAGCAAATTCATGTAAGCTATGCAGAGTAGATATTACTGGTGTATATACTTGTTTATCATGTTTCTGTTATTTTGCTACAAGTACTTATAGTAGCACTAGCGCCAAACAAGAGGTCACATTCTATAGAAATTAAAATATATTTTTTAGAAGAAACAAAAAAGACCTTAAAGTAGTGTGATTGTGTAAAGATGTTATAAATGCAACAAAAATTGATTTACCATTTGTTGTATGAATATTGTTGAACAAAAAACTGGCAAAAAAGAGTGATTTACCCTTTGTTATGTGAATATTGTTAAAAACAAACTGGCAAAAAGTGATTTACCCCTTGTTAAGAAGTAGCAGTGGAAAACAGTCCTTATCGTGTGCCTTACTGGTTCAGAGTGATTGTGACAGTATAGTATTATGTTGTATTTACTGTCAGGATACATACTTACTGTGTGCAGATTTCTACTTAATTAATGGCCAAGTAGATTTCTTGTTAATTAATGGACAAGTAGAAGTCAAATCTGTATTATTACTATTAAGCAGACAGATTAGAAACTGGGCTGTTAAGACAGGTGGCTGGTTAATACAGTGCACAAGATAATTTGGTTTGTACTACTTTATGTGATATGCTAAATATCTGATTTATAATTTATAACTATACTGTTACCACAGACACTTTGAAAGTTTTATCACTGATTGTCCACTGAATTACTGCTAGTCATATTTTGTTTAATGTACAGTCCCAATTCTATACAATCCAAACAATAGTTGACAGCTGAGCTGTGGAAATAAGGTGTGACTAAAATTCAAATATGACCACATTTTTCATTGCCTTTAAAAGACAGTGTTTTATATGGCATAAAATGGGGAATATACCATCTATTCAACAAGGGGCCATTCAAATATTACGTAATGCTTGAGGGTGGGGGTGTAAGTCCAAGCATTACAAGGGGTGGGGGGGGGGGGGTGTATTGAACAGCATTATGTAAGAACAACAAAAATTCTATTAAACGTACCATGCCATGACAATAATATATAATGTAGGTTTTTGGAGATAAATATAAACCCAAAACTATAATAAATCAAGCTGAAATGCTTTAATACATCAGAAATTTTAAAATGGCACACATGAAAACCCGTGGTTTTTCCATAGTACAGCAATACGTCACTTTAAATAAACATTTGTTGCTTTGTCTGGGTGCTGGGGGGTATCTGAATGTTACATAATATTTTGGTCTAGCATTACAAGGGGATGGGTGGGTGTCTTAATTTTGACAAAAATAGCATTACATAATATTTGAACATCCACCAAACAGCATCTTGATTTAGGTTGAATATGGACAGAAGTTGGTTTAAGACTAAAAATAATACAGAATGAAACTGTTATTATTCCAATATTGGTATATTTGGCCAGCAACCCCCCCCCCCCAAAAAAAAACAAAAACCAAACCCACCCCACCCACACCAACAACTCCAAAAGCCCCGACACCCTAAATCCATCCACCATTTATTTGTTTATAAAATGTCCACATTATTGCATACATGCATGTAAACAAATGTCAGTGGTGTTTAATCTGCTTTACCATGGTTTATTCACCAATATGTCGAATAAAAGTTTCATTTAACCAGAAATGGGGATGAAGTTTATCTGTTGTATTTGTGTCTTCCTTTCTCCCTATATACTAGCTCAAAATAAAAAACAAGAAGAAGTGTGATCGTATTTGAAATTTTACTCAGATATTGTTGTTTAATAGAAATAATTGTTTTACAGGTATGTGTGTATTGTCGGTGTATCTTAGTCGAGAAGTGTATTGGTTTTGTTTTGACATTCCTGATTCCAACGAGATAAAAATTAATATTAAAATATTGGAGCTTTAACTACATACAAACATGTCAAATGATGCTGTCAAACAGTATACATGTAGGAGTAATAAAAACAATTTGAGGTGTAAACCAATAAAAAAAAATACTTTACCTGACCTCCTGAAATTATTTAAATTTCTTCCTAATCCCAAAGATTGGCCCAAACATCTCATTGGCCAAATAAATAGTTCTAAAAGTTATGTTTCAGTCCTAGTAATTATTGGCATGTTCAGGATTTGCTTAAAAAATTAATTTACATGTTACCAGTCACATGTATCTTTCTGCTTTTTTCTTCTTTCAAATTTTTAGCGAGTTGTTAAATAAAACATTTTCTTCCTTCCTTCTTTCAAATTTAAAATGTAATTGTTAAAATAATTATTGTTCTCATTCAGTCAGTTAATAAAATGGTTCATTTATGAAGAGACTTCTTTTTTCTTTTAATTTAAAAATAACTTTAAGCTTACGCTTCATTATACCGATTCCCCCTCCCATCATTTTTATGACCCTAAATGTCACTTTTTTAATCTTCTTTTATATATATATATATATATATATATATATATGGATGGTGTATGCATTGCATTTAGATGTAACAATGTCAACTCCAAACTTACAGATCTGAAAAGGTAATTTTCATAAAAATGTAACCAGTAGAAGGAAAGTGTTTAACAAATTCATTATTTTGTATGTACAGTGTACTTCTTTTTTTTTTTTAAACACTGGATATGAGTGTGTTTTCTGTTTATGGTTTACACTTGTAATGTTTACAAGCAATAATGTTCAATTATCTTCATGTACAGAGTAGTAGAATTCACAATTACATGATTGCCACAAATGTTTTTTTGTATATGCTAAATTAACACGTTTCTTGTTATGTTACACCTCACTGGCTCAGGTTGTTGTTACCAATTCAATTTTGCAAAAAAATTTTTTAAAAATTGTTGTCATGATAAAACGAATATTTGCTGGGTTTAAAAAGGATACATGCATTGAGTTGCTACTTATGTTCTTGTTTTAGATGTATTACACACAAGAGAAGATTGGGCACTGCCAGCGATACCTTTCACCTTGTTGATGATCTTTAACAATGTATTTCATGTCTTGTTAGTGCATTTGTTGTTTGACAATGACAATTTCAAAGTTATTTTAGATGAAATAAAGCAACTGTCTACTTTTAACTTGGGTTTTAATTTTTTTACTGTTGCAATATCATTTTAAATTGTACAAGTATGTCCGTCGGTCTGTGCTTTGTTGTTCTACATTTGATCATATCTGCCTTAAAATGCCACCCACACACAGCCGGTTTAAGGATCTGCGGGCAGGGCTTCTAGATTATGGTAGCCCCACTCCCATGGCCAGTGATATACAGTGTTGGGCTAGTAAATAACTACTATTGCCATGCCCAACGGCTAGGGAATCTTTTTTGGACAAATGTTGCATTTGTCTATTTTTGTAATTGTGAATATTCTGCCCCTTCCTCCCCTCAAATCTAAGGATTTTAAGTTTCTTTAGATGAAATATCCAATTATTCCCATTAGTAAAATCGTATTTACTTAAAGTGGGGTTAGTGAATTTTTAATCATGGCTAGTAATGTTTTTAAATCACTGATCCCATGGCTATTTATTTTTTTATTTTTTATTTTTTTTACAATTCTAGAAAACTGTGGGGCCCCCTTCCAACGATATATATTTTGCAACCCCTCGGTGAGAAAGGAAAAATGACCTGTGAAAAATAAATGTACACATCACCATGGAGCCCCCTGAAGTGTGGGCCTGTAGCATGTGCTACTAAAATAAACCTGCTCTGTACCCACAGCAATAGTCATGAGACTGGTTTTTGTTCATTACATGTTGCCACCTTTACATGGCTCACCCAGACCTTTGCCAAATTAGCCAGTTGCAAATTATAATACAAAATGGCTACAACTTTAAGTTTTTAGCTAATTCTCCTTGAATTAACCTCATGTTAATAAATATTTAAGGAAATACTATACAAATCTAAAAATGGTCTAAACTAAAAAACCTAAATTATTTCTGGTACAGTTCTTTTTTATAACGAAATGTTTTTCAATTCATCAGCATTTCAAAGTGTATTATTTATCACAGCCATTACTTTCAGGGGTACTAATGATGACAAATAATTAGGATTCACACCTTTAATCATTTTATAAGAAGTAAATTTTTAATGAAATTTACGGTGATGGATTAAAGGAATAAATCCTGTTTCGTTATAGATTTTATTGTGGTTAGTGTCCCCAACAGCACCACAAATTGTTCAAAGAGTTTCCAAATGAAATTGTTCTGCTATTTCTGCTTGGCCTTCAGTACGGTTATCCCAGTAATCAAACAATGGTAAAATATATGTATAAAACATTTTAGTGCTTTCCTATTTAAGCAATACTTTAGGCTATGGAAGCAATTTATCAATGAACCAATTTTTTTAACAATTATTCAATATGACAATGCCATTGCCTATCATTTTCAAATGTTAGACCAAAATGTTTGATTTTTTAACTTCTTTGATTTTGGAATCACCTAAATGACAAATAATTTTTGAATAGGTAATAGATTCTGTTTTACCAGGTGAGACATTAACATGCCATTTGTCTGCCCAGTCTGATATCTTTTACTTTACTTTTTTGTTTAACGTGCACATTCAGTGCAAGCTGTTATAGCGCACGCCTGTCTTGGGCACACACCTCAGCTATCTGAGCTGTCTGTCCAGGACAGAATAGAAATTAGTGGTTAGTTGTTATTGTTAGTGAAAGAGAAAAAAAGGGTGTAGCGGCCATACACATACCCAGTGAGTCCTTAAAAACTAGCTCTGGGTGGGAGCCGGTACCGGGCTGTGAACCCAGTACCTACCAGCCTGTTGTCCGGCGACTTAACCGCTAGGCCACCGAGGCCGGTTCGTCTGATATCAAGCATAGATCTGAATTTATTGCACAAAATCCCAAGGCATAATCATCTAAAGTAATACAGAGTGCCTTCCCCTGTTACAATTCCTTAAAGGGACATTCCTGAGTTTGCTGCAGTGTTTAAGATGTTATCAACTAACAGTGACTTTTTAACGATTGTAATTGCATATCAAATATATTTTTCTGCATAAAATATTAGTGTATATTAAACTTGTTTCTGACTGTTCTAATATTTGCACTAGATTACATTTGATTTTATTTACTAAAATATAATGTTTTGTACATACAAAATTATTTGAAGACAAAATACAGTGTGGACTTCTTACAAATATTAAATGACCAGAAACATATTGAATATACAGACACTGCTACATGTATTCTAAATAAGAAAATATATTTAATATGCAAGTTTAATTGTAAAAATTGTTTATTAATCGGGAACATCTTACAATGCAGCAAACTCAGGAATGTCCCTTTAATAGTTTCTCATTGGAGATGCTAAAACTGGAATTTCTGGTAATATGTTGTATAATGTAATCTGTTTTCACTGCTTGACCAGTAAATATTAATGTGGATGCTTAATGTATGTAAACATATTGCTTTAGAAATGCATACAAATTAATTTTATCACCTTCATTTGATGGAATACAGTTAAAACATTTTTATTTATCACCTTCATTTGATGGAATACAGTTAAAACATTTTTATTTATCAACTTCATTTGATGGAATACCTTTTTTTGGTGTTTTTTTAGGTTTGTTTGTTTAACGACGCACTCAACACATTACAATTACGGTTATATCGGTGTCAGACATATTTTTATTTATCACCGTTTTTTATTGACTAGACAAGCAAACTGATGTTCAACAAATGTTTTAATCTGTGTATATAAAGCAAATATATAAATGTATACGTTTAAGTTTGTTTTGTTTAACGACACCACTAGAGCACATTGATTATTTGCTATTGGATGTAAAACATTTGGTAATTGTGACATATAATCTTAGAGGAAACCTGCTACATTTTTCTGTTTGTAGTAAGAGATCTTTTATATTCCCATAGACACAAAAGCAGTGCACATACCATGACCTCTGACCAGTTGTGGTGCACTGGATGGAATGAGAAAAAACACAATCAGCTGAAAGGATCCGAGGTGGTTCTATCCTGAGATGCAAGCACACCAGGCGAGCACCCAAATGACTGAGCTAAATCTCGACCCCCAACACAGAAGTAATTCTGCTTGTTGAATTTTTTTACGGGAGGGTGGGTTCAACTCGATCCCACTTTAAATAACACGCTAGGAGCGGACATGTCACATGACTGAAAACTGAAGTTTGAGCTCTTTGATTCTACACTTGTGCTTAACGCAGGAGGATTCGTCCCTTCCAAACACTGTTTATCTTCAGCGTTACTGTTTGTGTTCGAGTCCATCTGATCGAATCCAAGAATCTGCCGTTTAACCAGACTGGAGTACATCCCTCCTCTTGCAAGTAGTTCCCTGTGTGTGCCTTGCTCCTTGACTTCTCCTTTCTCTATGACGACGATACGATGGGCTTTTTCCACTGTGCTCAGTCGGTGTGCGATAATAATCACAGTCCGCCCACTCATGTTGCTGTATAGAGCTTGTTGCACCTGAAGGAAAACATTTAACAGACTTGATGGACCGAAATAATCTATAAAATATAGAATATCAGCTTACTACATTTTAATATCATGGTTATTTGGCAAGGTTTAGATAACAGTGTAGCAGGTGAGCATCAGCGAGCCTGTTACACCATTATCGAACCAAGTCAAATAACCACGATATTAAAATGTAGTAACCTGATATTTTTTTATCATGCAACCCCTTTCAAGTTAACTTTTTGTAATATGTTTCAGTCAAAAGCTATTAGCTTTATCATGAAGAAACTATTTCCAGAAGTCAGACAATAGCAGGTGCCCAAAAGCATCTTGGGAATGGCATAGTCAGCCTAAAAGTTATATGTTTCAAAATTTTGAATAAAATCCTTTGATTGTACTTCAAAGTCTATTGTGTCACATTACAATTTTTGTACCTTTTTCTGGGAAAATAAACTCAAGTTTATGTGTGACTTGATGAAGATCTACATTTGTAAGAAGCTATGTGATGTTATGTTTCAAAATGTCTGCCAAATATTCATATATGGGTATTAAAATTAATAATTTTTCTTTCTTTTTAATTTGTCCTGTTAAATGTAAATCTACATCAGCAAGAAAGAGTTAATTTTAATAAATTGTGAAAAACTATTATCAGTTAGAAATAAGACTTTTAATAAAATAGCAAATATTTTTTCTATACACGAATATGTTATCTTCTATGATCAAAATGACGACAAACTTTTAAACTGTATTCTTGGTGGAAAAAATAATGACATCAATGACACTGACTTTCATATGTGAGTCCAGTTTATATTGCAATTTTCAAAGTTTGTACATATGTGTCACTAATATATAATCAAGTTTTAAGTGAAAGCTCAGGATACAAATAGGATAATATCACAGTTGTATATAATCTTGTGAAATTAATTAATTAATTAATTTATCTATTTATTCATGTTCCTACTTTTGTTTGTGTGTGTATAAAAATCTTCATAATATGGAGGAGATAAAGAGTATCTATCAATGTCAGCAGTCATTGACTGGTTCTCACCATATGCTCCGACTCCGCGTCCAGTGCACTGGTTGCCTCGTCGAGGAGAAGGACTCGTGGGTCTCTGATCAGTGCTCGGGCTATCGCTATCCTCTGTTTCTGACCTCCTAAAACCAGACAAAACCAAATGACCAGTCATTTAAACAAGCATTCTGAGAGTACTGCTGAAGCAATACATATCCCCTATCAGGGTTTCTGAGAGTACTGCTGAAGCAATACATGTCCCCTATCAGGCTTTCTGAGAGTACTGCTGAAGCAATACATGTCCCCTATCAGGCTTTCTGAGAGTACTGCTGAAGCAATACATGTCCCCTATCAGGGTTTCTGAGAGTACTGCTGAAGCAATGCATGTCCCCTATCAGGCTTTCTGAGAGTACTGCTGAAGCAATGCATGTCCCCTATCAGGGTTTCTGAGAGTACTGCTGAAGCAATGCATGTCCCCTATCAGGGTTTCTGAGAGAACTGCTGAAGCAATGCATGTCCCCTATCAGGGTTTCTGAGAGTACTGCTGAAGCAATGCATGT
>JAECMU010050059.1:0-11587 GCA_016106625.1 Dracogyra subfuscus | reverse complement strand
CATCACTACTGTCCAAATGGAATCTGGACTCATCGGTGAATGGCACACCTGACCAGTCGCGACAGGTGAATCGTAAGTGCCGTCTACTCCATGCTAGATGCTCATTTCGGTGACGTCGCAGCAGAATAGGACGTATTGCTGGGCGTCGCGGCCTGATGCTGTGCTCCAATAAACGGTTGTGAACTGTCCTGGCACTGATTGCTCTCAACCAAGGGATGGTTCTGGCTGTCAAAGTTGCCGCCCTAAATCGATTCAGAAGATGTGTTACCCGAATATGGTTGTCCTGTACTTGTGACGTCACACGCGGGCGACCTGAACGTGGTCTGTCTCTGGTGTTGCCTTGCTGTTGGTAACGTCGCCACAATATCTGTATTGTGTTTTGATGCACGCCAAAACGTCTTGCGAAATAGCTAGGCTACCTGTACTTGTTCAACTGGATTGAGGTCCAGAAATTGAGCTGGTCATCAATGTCCACGAGGACAAAACCTGGACTTAAAAACATCTGTGTATGATCAAATTTATTACATCTCTGTAACAGACAAAAGGACAAACATGGTTTACAGAAAAGTTGTTTTAGTATGATATAACTGCACCCATTTTTGACTTATAATCAAGTCTTATAATACCAGTGTCCTTTAAACCAGAACCGGCATCGTGGTTAGGCCATTGGTCAACAGGCTGGTAGGTACTGTGTTTGGATCCCAGCCAAGGCATGGGATTTTTAATCCAAATACAGACTCCAAAATCTGAGGGAGTGCTCTGCAAGGCTCAATGGGTAGGTGTTAACCACTTGCACCAACCAGTGATCTATAACTGGTTCAACAAAGGCCATGGTTTGTGCTATCCTGCCTGTGGGAAGTGCAAATAAAAGATCCCTTGCTGCTAATCAGAAATAGTTCATGAAGTGGCGACAGCGGGTTTCCTCTAAAAAATCTGTGTGGTCTGATGCCATATAACAGTAAATAAAATGTGTTGAGTGCATCATTAAATAAAACATTTCTTTCTTTAAACCAGCCTTTGTGCAAATTTTCTTGTAAAAAGGTTAGTTGAAATGTTTGTTTAATGACACCACTAGAGCACATTGATTTATTAATCATCAGCTATTAGATGTCAAACATTTGGTAATTTTTACATGGTCTTAAAGAGGAAACTTGCTACAATTTTCTATTAATAGATAGGATAGCACTTACCATGGCCTTTGATATAGCAGTTGTGGTGCACTAGCTGGAGCGAGAAATAACTCAAAAAGCCCACCGATGGGGATCGATCCTAGACAGACCATGCATCAAGCCCCAAATTGTTTGTTTGATGTGCGGAATGTCAACCTGTATGTGTATGTGTCAGAGTGTGTGTGTGTGCACATGTCTGTAAATGTTTTTGTCTGTGTATATGTGTGTGAGAGACTATGTATGTTGATCTATAAGCAAATGTGTGTGTGTGTGTCCTTTATGTGCATGTATTTGAAGGGTGGGACATAGCTCAGTAGTTCATGGCCATCTCCCTTGGTTATTTCTCTTTCTAGCCAATTCACCACGACTGGTATATCAAAAGCAGTGGTGTGTACCATCATGTCTGTGGGATGGAGCATATAAAAGATCCCTTGCTATTAATGAAAACATGTAGCAGGTTTCCTCTCTGAGAATACATATGTCAAAATGACCAAATGTTTGACATCCAATAGCAATGTACGTGTGTGTGTGTGTGTGTTTGTGTATGCTTGTGAACAAACTCCCCTTGTACAGTCTGGACCAATGGGATGACGTTATATATATATACATGTCTAACTTGGTTGGCCAAATGTATTTAACAATCTGGAGGTCAATTCATATGCTGCAATCAGAACAGGAGAGTATGGTTACACTAATACTTCAAGATGAAAGATGTCAACCACACAAGAATAGAAAGCGTCAACAACTTAAGTAATGGCTACAAAGAATTTGCGTGGATTACATAGAGGGCCACAGGGACAATTCCTCTGAGGAATTGGGCTCAATATTTGATTCTAAAGGCATCTGAACTGAACTATACATGATCCAGTCAAAATATGTTTGCTTGATTTCAGACTTGAGTTTTAATGATTACAGATTTCAAAATAGACAGTACGTAGTTCACCCCTTGACCTTTTTTTTTGCTGTAGCCTTTGTTAAATTGCAACTTGTAGCACATATCATTAATGATGTTTATCATAATACTTGAATAAAACTAAACAGCATTTTGTACGTTAATTAAAAACAAGTTTAAACTGTTATCAAATCCTTGAAAATCCACAACGAAGTGAAAAATCCATTAAGAAATTTGTGTGGGTTTCCTCTTGGAGACTGTCAGAATTACCAAACGTTTGACATCCAATAGCTGATAATTAATCAATGTGCTCTAGTGGTGTCATTAAACTGCATTTAAAAATCAATTCATCACTCATTTTGTTTCCTTACTGTTTGGTAAAATGTAAGGTTATACGATAAAGTTCTCTTTTTAACAAATGTATAATTTAATGTTGGTACCATTTTAAATTGACATTTTTTTCACCAACATTTTGACCATGAACATTTAAACTGTAAAACAATTTCCTACATCCGTTTTGTTTAATGACTCCAATACATCATACAGATTTATCAAGCACTTATTATCTGACATGTTGTGTTGGTGATAACCCACTACATCTTTCCTTTAGCAGCAAGGGATGTGTCCCACAGACAGGACAGCATATACCATAGTCTTTGATATACCAGTCATGATCTGAATTATTTTTGTGGGTTTTTTTTATTGGTGTTTAAAAGAACAGTCTTTGCTGTTGATAAAATGTTGTAGCAGAGCTAAAAACAACAATGAATACTAGTGATTTTAGAGACGTTTTATATACATCAAATATTTAAATAACAAATTTTGTACACAAATGACAATGTAGGTGACATTTATTGCTTTAAGTTACACAGAATAATGAAATAACTTTTTCGATTTGAACAGGTATTGAGCTGGCTTGGTTTCATAGATAAATATTGATCTGACCTTTAAAAAACCCTGACCCTACTTAGAAAACCAAGCCAGCAATTATTTGTTTTTGAAAATGTTTTAATATGTAGATGAAATTAGTAGCCTACATATTAGTTATTGCCATGTACAAAATCAAGACAAGTTGAAGATCACCCTCCTGAAATGGTGTCAGGCCAGCAATCACAAAGTTTCAAATAAAATATATTACAAATTTTATTGCAAAGCAATCAATCCTTCACTTTCGTAAAATTTCCAGGTGAGTGTGGAGGGTAGCATGAGTGATCACCTGCCTTTAGTGGTAAAGACTCGTACATAACATTTCATCTCAGCCGTAGTTGTGAAAGCTGACCTACACTACCTAAAACAAATTCTGCATTTGCTCCCATAAACAAACTTTTTTTTCAAAGTCTTATGTCAAACAAAATTACATAACTCATGCACCATCAGAACAATCATTTGTATAACATTTGCATATCTATATTAACATAATACATTACCAGATGGGCAAATTTTTTTAGAAGATAAGCTGGAAAACATTTCTAGCCACAAACCTTTTAACTTAAATGTAAACAAATAATAATAATAAATAAAAATTACCACATAACAAATGTTAGAAAAATATTTTGCCCATCAAATAACAAGTGACATACAGTGAAATGTAAATAAACAAACATATTTTTAATAAAATGAATAGATCTATAAAAGTAATCAGAAAAGTTCAATTAGTCATGACAAGAAGTAAACATTCTGTCCTACATTTAAGGTCAGAAATCTGCTATACTTCTTGTCATGAAAACACACAGAATGGTATCTAAAATTCTTTCATTCATGTATTGTCCTATCCACTTATTTAATTGCCTAGAGAGGGACAATCCCAAGTTGGCAAGTGTTTCTTTTGTTAATTTACTAGCCATTTGGCAAGTAAATATAATTTTGCACCCAGTATAACTCGGTTCAGCAAATGCTATTTGCATGGCCTTAGGTTGGTTATTTTCAGTGTTAAATGATCAGCGATTCACTCGCCATGAGCAAAAATAATACTAAATATACATTGTGTAATATGGTGTCATGTCTGCAAACTTAATGGTTTGTGTATGGAATAAGGGTTCTGCCAAACTTTGACTTTAAAATATATATTATGTACATGTGTATATTAGATGACTGCAGGAAGGAAAATAAACTTACCAAAATATAGTTTCTATACATTGTGCCATGATTTGTAGTGAACACCAAAATGTAATAATGAGCTATGTACAATAAATGAATTATAGAAATATGCAGTTATTTCTGTAACACAAGCTGTTCAATAAATTCTGTTTGTTCTTGTTCTTCTTTTTGCAAAGAATCATACTGGATATTTAATCTGAAAATGTAAAATATCAGTATATAAGCAATACATTATGAATATGATAGAAACATTTAGTGACTGATTTTTTTTTTTTTTTTTAAATAAAAAATTAATTAACCTGTTGATTGGTGAAAATATCAAATTGATGATCACTGGTACCTGTGATTTGTGTTATTGAGTGGCAATTAGCAATTGGGAAGCTGCAGCATTCATGCTCAATTAGCACTCGTGGGACAGGAACAACGGACTGTCTGATGATCATATGACGGATACACAAATTTTGTTAATCTACAATGAACTGCGAATGGACTTTGATGAGTTTGTCAATGTTGATAAACAGGTTGAAATATTTGCCATTCTCGGTGATAAGCAGATTTTTTAAAGTGTAAAATAACTTGTGATGACCAGGGGAAATATACAGATATTATACTGTATGTATAATGGGAATTTTTAGCAAAGAAATTAGGTACTTCCAGTGCCACTTTCCTTTGAGGAGTGGCATATGTTCAGATCCAAAGAACACCCGGATATATCTCCGATATATAACATGAGCGTAAAGCAACAAATAATCATACAATGGTACCCAAAATACATGCATCTGAAATACAAAAATCTGCTTGAAATGTAATGCAGTCAATACAGAAATGCTTATATGCTAAACATATATGTACATATATTAAGACACTGGATGTTAAGCAGCACATTTTGCCAAGTCTGTAACAAAACTAAGTAGAGTATATTTATTATTAACTACACTAAGCAAGTACATTTACCTTTCCAGCTGCATTTTTTTCTCTGTTATTAAAGCTACTAGTTGTTGTTGTTGAGCCTCTCTCTGTTTGGCTATAGACTTCAGCAGATTCCTTGCTCCTATTGCCTACAAATAATACAGAAATATGACTTTCATACCAAGGATTTGCAGTAAAGTGACACCAGGGCTCGAAACGACTTGTAGCCAAATGCGACCAATGTCATGTTTGGACGACTTGAATATTACAAAATAATGGCATTAGTCGACCAAGTAATATTAGTTGAGCGATCTACTTTAGATCTGTAACATATGAGCCGCTATTGTATTGCATTTATTTACTGCACTTTAAAATCTTGCTCATGGTTTGTGGTTCGCTTACCATAATTTGCCAACATCCATTATTTTTTGGGCCACCATATATTTGGGCAAATTTTTAGCCCTGGAAACATGGAAGGGCACGTCCAGCATTTATCAGTGTTGTAATAACTGATATTATTATGTTTTCCGGACAGAAGCAGATGCATGAAATTGATGTGTGTGAGTGGGGTGGGGCTGGGAAGACTACGGTAAAAGGAGTACAAGCAGTTAAATGAGACGATTCACACTGTAGTCAAAAAGGCCTGTTCTTTAAACAATGCCTGTTCTTTAAACAATTTACTGAGTCTCGTAAACCTCCAGTGATTGATTAATAGACAAATGTTGGATTCAGCAACACAATGTCATGTTTCATATGATGACAGGGAACAACTTAATAAAGTCCAGACTTGAACATAATGCTATTTAAATGGCGTTGCCATGACTTTAAAAGTCTGGATTTTAGTAAAGTTTATTACAGTATTAATTATTTTTTCACAGTTTATACAAGTCATCACATTATTTAAAAATTTATTTATATTAAAGATGCAAACCCCAGTTTTAACCTGTAAAAATGGACACTAAGTTTTGTTACACTACAATCCTGCATTTGGATAAAGTTATAACAGAGAAGCTAAACTCTGTGATGTTTGAACAGGGAAACGCCATATAAAAATAACTAGAGAATGTCGCAATAATTACCATTCTTTTTAGATGAATGTGGGTTTTTTTTAGAATTATGAAAAAATTAATTTTGGGGTATTGCAAAAAACGGGATGACCAGAACCACTTCAGGTGTATGAAAAATTCATGTTCTAAATAATAATCTGAAAGTATTTTTAATTTAAATGATTCAAAAAGTGCTTTATTAGTGGAAAATATGTTGTCGTGTTTCAAAACTAGGGTATGTCACCTTAAATTGCAAACAGAAACCAATACTATCTTATCAATATGAATATACAATTATGATAAAATAAAGTCTCTGGCTAAAAACCACAATTAAAAATCTCAAGTTAAAATATGAATAAATAATTACAACATTATGACTATTTACATAATCATAAATTATGAAAACATAATAGTATTTTCCAATATATATGGCCAATCAGCCACTAACTCTTGGTAAAGTGTCATCTTATCTAAAGTGTCATCTAGAGATAGCAGCTGCACCCTAGCCACTAGCTTCCACCATCAAATAAACACCTTGCCCTCAAAGACAGAACCTTGCCATTTTCAGTATCCAGGATACACTGAATATAATTATTTTCTCAATATATATCATTGTATATGGTGTAATAAACAAACCTTTAACTTTTCTTTTTCCACCTTAGTAGCAACTGTGTCCACAACTTCAATAAAAGTACCCACAATCTTCTGAAATTCTTCAATTTCTGAAGGAAAAAAAAGAAGATTACAATAAAAGGGAAAGATTTCTGCCCGCACCCGTATTGAATTTAATAGTGATATCTAGGGTCAGGACTGTAGCCGAGCACTGTATCCACTCGGGCCACGCAAGTGAGACTGCATTTTAATACTTTTAAATCTCATAGTATGTATTCTGACAGAATAAACAGAGGGTTTACAGAATAAAACAAACCTTTAGTCCCATAATGCCTCATAGTGTCTTCTGTGCTATATTTTTACCAAAAGCACTAACAAAAGAACCGTATTGGAGGAAATTTTACACAGACTAGTCAAAATGTCAAATTTTTCAAAGGCAAAACGTAGTGATACTGGATTACGAAATATAAAGATTATGTTGCTTTTATAGAACAAAATGTTTAAAAAGGTATTGTATATAATTAACCCTAACCCTAAAGTTACACTAATTCTAACAAATATTGTTAGGGGTGGGGGGTGTGGGCGGACATTATACCGGGCAATGGGCACTTGATATGTATTACTGTTTAACTATTACTGACAATGTTTTGTTATATACCTGAATGCAGTAATATAACTTTATATATAATTAAATGGGGGAAAAAAAGAAGAAAGTTTTATTTAACGACAAACTAAAAACATTATTTACGGTTATATAGCAACAGACAAATGATTAAGAACCACACAGATATTGAGAGAGAAAACCTGCTTTTTCAACTTCATGGGCTACTCTTTTCGATTAGCAGCAAGGGATCTTTTATATGCACCAACCCACAAACAGGGTAGTATATACCATGGCCTTTGATATACCAGTCATGGTGCACGGGCTAGAGGGAGAAATAGCGATTTGGGCCCACTGATAGGGATCGATCCCAAACCGACAGTGCATCAAGCGAGTGCTGTACCACTTGGCTACGCCTCGCCCCTTGAATGACAAGAGTACCGGTGAGGTACATGATACGCCCATCAGGAGTGTGATGGAAAACCATGGATATTAATGAGTATGTTATGGGTAAGATTCAATCCTAATTATGTGAAATTTTTGCAATGGGATGCATGAACATTTTGTTTTGGACCAACTACTGATTGATACTGATCTATTGGAGAAAGTGATGATGTGATCCAGACTGATATGTACAGTAGACCGTGAAAGGTAGGTCACAGTGACCTAATAATAGTATGCGATACACACTGCCATCCCATGTTATTTCATGTACATGTGACGTTTGATGGTATTTCTTCCATTAGCGGCATTTTAACTTATTTTCGGACAGCAACCAAACTTGAACGCTGATTAGTTGTGCATGCTCCTGAAGTAGATGGACCATTTGTAGAAATCAAAATTTCCGTTCTTAGCGTGTCTGTTAAGCATTCCGTGCCATCCTTCCACATCATTGTTGGTACGAACTGCCTCGTTAAACACACTCCAGAGATCTCCTTCAATCCAGTTTTCGTGGACATATGTTGTGAAGTCGATGAGCAGTGGTGTGGTTGCTTTACGAGTGAGGTAATCAAACATTGCTGGTATGTGGTCCGCTGGTAGGTATGGTAATGACATGATTTGCCTCAACAACTTACGGGTGCTATCGTCGTTTTTATATGCTGGAGAGAGACCGATTTCTTGAATTTTCCTCCATAAACACTGTGCCCAGTGGAATGAACAGGCCATGATGCGAATGTTGCCCAAGACAAGAGGGATTGCACGCCACACTGAACTTTCAAAGCCTATAACAATTTTCTCGACTTTTCTTTCAGATAACATCCTTCGTATGGCCTTCAACACTTTTTTGTAATCTCGTTTCCTTTTCCCCGACATCAGGATGAAAACTAGCAGAACCTGTCACTAGCTGCGTGAATGGCTCCTTGACCAAATTTAAATGCTCCATCCATATACCACGTTTCGGCATTCAAAAGTAACTGTAGCATCTTATTGGTAGCTGCTGAAGTGAAGATTTCTCTTGCGGCTGTCTTTTTCACCTCACTTCTTATCTTTATTGTGACGGCTGTGCCAAGTTGTGCTGAGTGTATGTGCGGCTGCAAACCCCTTGTAAAACTTGTTCCCTTCTCTAGAACGCTCGCCTTGCACCATACATTCTTATTTTGAACACTGCATGTCCAAGTCTTGTTCCCGTTAGCCTGGCGTGTCTTCACGGTATATGTGCACCCGTTGTTATCGGCGTGTTTCTCTTTGCCTTTCTGTGACCCATCTCTGATTATCTGGTAAGTGGTGGGACCGTCGTCTTCGCCGTTGTGTACCAGCAGGGTGTCGTCTTCCATGGATGATTCCTCTAGATTAGGTGGGACTTCAAAATCTCCAAGGGTGGGGTCGTCTGACATTTCTTCGTTCCAATCTGCAGCTTGGAGCTCTAATTAGGGCTCCTCTGTTGAAAGGCGACTACTTTCCGCTATGGGTCGACCAAGTCCGGTGATGTTCTGGCGGCATGTCGAACATGACCATTCGATGTCAGTCCCCTTTGTCACAGCCCTTCTGTAATCTCTGCGACTAATGCCCGTTTGGCATGTGCGGTGTTGCCAATGACTGCAACGGTCACAATTCAGGCCTTCTTGTCTCAGTCTCACTGGTCGCTGACAGGAAATGCAGATATCTCGTCATAAATCAGTCATAGTTGGGTTTTTTTTAATCCCCACTGAGTTCATATAGTTTTAATTTATCCATGTTAAATCAAAGAGGCCCACTAAATCTTGCTTATAACAACCAATTAAGAACACCATTCAATAACACAGGGCTTTCCCTAGGGTGTTTAGCTGATACGGCCCGTGCTCCCTTAGCCAGGCAAGTAAGCGACTTCATGTCTGGTAAGCGCCTTCATGTCTGGTAAGTGCCATAACTGCAGGACCATGTTGGCTTAATTTGTAACATGTATACAAAACAATGGAGCTGTGATCCGTAACGTCATTCACCACACATTATCACACTTCCATTTGGTATCTCTGCAATTCTTTAGATGTTCACTTTCAGATCCATTGATTGCACTGTTTATTGTCGGTGGGCTTGTGCTGGTCACGTGGTACAGGTGATCGGCTACTACTAATCCGCCAGATAACTGCTTGGTGTAATAATGTCTTTATGCTAATTTTAATAATCACGGTTATTAATTTTAACGGCATGCATTCGACATGTATGACAGCAGTGTGACAGCGATTCAATGTTTGGAAGATATGTAACTTGCTATTTTAATTTTATAAAGTCTTTGAATCAAAGTAATAAAAACAAATCGACAATGCATGTCAATTTGAATACACATGCCAGTTCAGGGCCGAACGACGTATTGGCTGGGTTCAGCCAGACCGAGTGAAAAGAAAATGTTCGCTACACCGGTTTGTGCGCTTCACGTTAAACCAAATGGACACGATGAACACCAATCAAATAGTTCGCGAATGTTAGGATGAACGTTCGTTGGCTGAACTGAGAAAAGCTCTCGGCGTAATATACGTCACGCTTTAAAGTCAACTGACACTCATATGCCAAGAGACATCGTTGCGAACATGAACAATACGAGTACACAGGAGTAAATCTTGATGTAAATGTGTTGAAAAACAATAGCCGTTTACATCAATGAATACCTAACGGCAGTTTCATTTATTTCCTTTGTTTTTGTTAATTTTGTACCTATGGTAGAGAGCACGAATTGAGATCGCGATCGCGGAAAATGAACGTGCAGTATTTATAAAAATTTATACAAATTGCAGTTAAACGTACACTGAATTAGTTTTAAATAATCATATTTGTTGGATAATGTTAGATATATATTTGTTAAACTGTGAGATGACATTTAATAAATTTGCTGGATTTTGAAAAGTCCTTAAAATTTAATTTTATTAAAACATTTTGGGGGGTGGTTTTTTAAAATTGAAATACTGTGATGTCAGCATTCTTCGCTTAGGTGTTTTACAAGCAGACATTACAACAGGCACGACGCTGAAATCAACAGCAACAACATGGCGCAAATTACGAAAAAAAGTTTTAACCCCCCCCCCAAAAAAAAAACCTGCATAAAAAGAACCCCAACACGATTTGATTTGATGGATTCAACCCACTACCCCACTTCTTTTGGCTTGATTTGTGTTATAATGATGCTAAATATGTAAGCGCCTTAAACAAATCCTGGGGAAAGGCCTGTAACACCAAACATCAGAGACTAATGGGTCATTCCGTGTCAAATCACCCAAAAAAACCAGATATTTTAAACCTGAACGTCTCAGATTTTTATAAAACTCGCTATACTTGTTGATTAGGATCCCACAGCACCAAATACAAAATGTTAGGCCAATCGGACTAGTGGTATGGGAGATATGGCCCCCCAAAATTTGTTATTTTTGGCAAAAAGGGGCGTCGCCTTCAATGTTTGAATCCTAATATCTCAGGAACTACTGGGCCAATCTTCATAAAATTTGAATTGTTGGAAAGGCAATGTAACAAGGATTCCACTGACCATTTGACCTTTGTTATGACCTTGAAATTGACCTTGTGGATCACGTGAAATTAAGATGACATTTCTTGAAATATAATCTCCCACGTTAACTAAAACATATAAAAGTTTCAGAGGTGTAATATTTTTTGTTTAGCAGCAATACACGTTCAAAAATTGCAGGTCCATGAAAATAACACGTGTTCTGCCATTAACGTCTGATTAGTTATGATGAAGTAAACCTGAATGACCAATTCCTGATGCTAGGAATCACCATCTCTCTTGAACACTGAGTAATACATTGTAGGTAGTACTAAAGCAAATAACTTCCAG
>JAECMU010050044.1:0-10609 GCA_016106625.1 Dracogyra subfuscus | reverse complement strand
GGTGGAAACTGATTCAGCACGTTATACTGGTATATCAGTTTATTATGTCACAGACACGGAGCAGGCAAATGAATATTGGAGAAAGGGGTCAGGGGCGATCAGGGGTAGGGCTGAGGGTTGTTATGTTACTGCGTAAACGTTCGAATATCCTGAATTGGAATTTTCTGTACAATTAATCATGACAATAAAATACGGGTGAATGCCAATAATACTTTTTCTGTTAGCCTCATCATGATCTCTGAATAGAGTTTTCCCGTCTCAACCAGTGCTTTACAACTGGTATATGAGTTTGCCTCGTTTGGAACTTCTCCAAATTTATTTTATTTTCCCCATGACACTGGCATTTATTTTACAGGTCTGGGTTTTCCTCGGCGTTTTTTCCCTCTGGCTACGCCTCAGTACATAGGTACCAAAGTGACTATTACCTTTGAAGGTCGGTTTTATTTTATTATTATTTTTTGTTCTTCTTTTCGTGTTGGGGTGTCGTTAGACATTCATTCATTCATTCATTCATTCATTCATTCATTCATTCATTCATTCATTTGAAGGTCGTTTTGGAGTCACTTAAGTTCAGTTGGAGTCAAACTTATGGTGTATACATTTGTTTGTGTTTGTTTGAGTCTAAGGCTTTAAAAATATGCTACTTAAGGATTACTTATCATTAATATGGTAATAATAAACCATTATACATGTATATGACAACTTACATGCAAATTATGGGGAATCTTGATATGAAATATAGTTGATCTCAAATAAATGTGTTTGAAACTGTCTAGAAATAGTCATGTAACATTTAATGGCATTTTGGTTTGTTAGTAAGTCGTACAGCGCTCGCTTGATGCGCGGTCGGCCTAGGAGCAAATTCCCATATTCGTGTAAAAATCCATAGAGATATTAGGAGAAAATGGGCTGGCCTGAAAATTAAAGTTTGATTTGTTTAACGTCACCACTAGAATACATTGATTTATTAATCATATCCTATTGAATGTCAAACATTTGATCATTTCGATATTATTACTATAGTCTTAGAGAGGAAAGCCACTACATTTTCCCCGTTAGTAGCAAATAATCTTTTATATGCACCATCCCACAGACAGGATAGCACATACCACAGCCTTTGATATTACACCAGTCGTGGTGCACTCGCTATAACGAGAAATAGCCCAATAAATAGCCCGACGCGGATCGATCCTAGACCGATCGCGAATCAAGTACGCACTTTACCACTGTGCCCATGCGCTTATGCATGCACGTCTGTCTGTCTGTACACCAGTCCTTCGATCTGTCTGTACGTAGGTATACATTTAGGATCGCGGGAGGAAGTAATTTAGACGACACTCATGGCTGGTCTGCGTGTTATACGGGGCCACAACTGGGAACAAGGCAACGACGACGGGGGCGAAGGTCATCTCGGTACAGTTGTGAACGTGAACGGCGACACCACGGCGGACGTCGTGTGGGACAACGGAAACAAGACCAGGTGCAAGATCGGTAAAGACGGCAAACAGGAACTGCTCGTTTTCGACAACGCCACAGTGGGTACGTGATAAAGTTATATTTAAATTTAATTTATAAAATGTTTGAGACTTATAAATACCGTTTTTATATACTCAAAGGCAAAAGTTATTGTGACATAGATTGTTTGGAGTAATAAATGGGTGAATGGATTTATGGATGTAAACCAGAGAAAAAGTGCATGAAACAGCTCAAAGAAATGCAACCAAGCAGTTGTGCAAGGAACATGGACTATTCGGAAGAAATGCTGTCTAGTGTTCACGATAACAGGCCAGACATTAAGTCGCAAATCACTGCCACTGTGTGCAGCCTTCAGAAGTCCAGAAGTCAGAAAAACACCATTAGTGAACTGGTTGATGCAATTGCGTCATTCCATGCCTCAGTGAAAATGACAGATGGCGAGTCATTGGGATGCTTGTATCTGGGACCTCGCAGCATGACGTTGCACGTCAGTTCAACGTCTACAGAAACACCGTATGACAGTTATGGCAACGATATCAACAAAACAACCAGGTCAGGGACCGTGCCCGTAGCGGCCGACCATTCGTGACAACCCCTCGCCATTACACATGGATCCGAACCACGCATCTGCGAACAGGTTCCAGATAGTAACCCTCACAACCCGTACCATTCCTTTCTCCCGCGTTTAGTGGCCTCATTAAGACGACGGTGCCAGGCCGTATCAAAAGTAAAGTAGTTTGTTTTATTTAACGACGCCACTAGAGCACATTGATTTTTTTAAATCTTATCATCGAATATTGGACGTCAAACATATGGTCATCCTGACAGTGTTTTTTAGAGGAAACCCACTGTCGCCACATAGGCTACCCTTTTACGACAGGCAGCAAGGGATAGGCCTGTATCAATGCTCAAGGTGGACACACTCACTATTGACTGTGTGAACTTCGCTCTGAACCCTCTCTAGTGATGTGGCTTATTTGCATATGGCAGGTGCGCCCTTTTCATGAACTATTGCTCGTTTACATACCTTCGGACATGTCTCTTTCCATGTTATAACCTTTCATAAACGGTAGTAAAAACTTATCATTAGTTATCTTTGTCTTTTGTGTGTCACAATAACTTTTGCCTTTTAGTGTGTATACTTGTTGGAAGGAATACTGTGTGCCTTGAAATGTTTGGTGTCACTTTTGGCGATCTACGACATTATATCTGTGGGATAACTCGTATGCGTCTGAGATTAGCATTGCGGGAAGTGATTGCTCTGTGACGTATCGACATTAACAGTGTGAGAGTAAATTCCGTCAATATATTGTCTTACACACCTGTGTACGACTGCTTACTCCTAGGTGATGACCAGGTCAGCAGTGCCATACATTCAATGAAAAGCAACACGGTGGAACTCGATTACACTGTGACGTATAGCTAACCTGACAATCATATGTCTGTGACACGTTAAGTTAGCGACAAGTGCAACGGCTGTAAATAACTATTAGTGGAAAAAGATGTTAAATTTGCTTAAACTCTTGATTTAGAGGATATGTAAGAAATAAATTATACATTCGTGTCCGTTAGATACCATTTATCTAACAACTCGTTGTTTAAAAACGTATTTTACTCGCTTTCGCTCGTTAGATACATTTTAGAACAACTCGTGAGATAAATGATATCTAACGGCCACACATGTATTATTATCTATATAGCTGGGGAAATATAAAAAATGTGTTTCTTTTTCTTTTTTTTCTTTCTTCTTCAAATTGTACACAGTGACACTCACATGGTAAACACAAATGGCTACGTTTTGTTATTTGAATGTAGTATTTCGACATCTTGTTTTTTCATTGATCAGGAGTTCGCCATACGGATGTAACTTGCGATGGCTGCGATGAAGCTGGTATATTTGGGATGCGCTGGAAATGTGTCGTGTGCAAAAAGTGTGACCTTTGCCCTCTGTGCTACGTCCGAGATAAACATGACGTCACTCACGAGTTTATTCGATTCACTACTCCCAATTCTAGTGGGTAAGGCATTGTTTTAGTCGCTGTTCCTATCAATGATGATGATGATATTGACGAGAATGACAATGTTTGTGATGATAATGACAGTGGTGATGACTATCATAATGATGAAGATAATGACAATGTTGGTGATGATAATGACAGCGCTGCTGCTGCTGCTGATGATAAAGACAATGATGATGGTAATGACAATGATGATGATTACAAAGACAATGATGATGGTAATGACGATGATGATGATGATGATGCTTACAAAGACAATGATGATGATGATGATTACAAAGACAATGATGATGCTGGTAATGACAATGATGATGATGATGCTGCTGATGATGACGATAATGACAATGTTGGTGATGATATTGACAGTGATGATGATGATAAAACGATGATGATGATGATGATGATAAAGACAATGATGATGGTAATGACAATGATGATGATGACAAAGACAATGATGATGATAATGACAATGATAATGATGATGATGATGATGATTACAAAGACAATGATGGTAATGACAAAGATGATGCTGATGCTGGTGATGATGACGATGATGACAATGTTGGTGATGATATTGACAGTGATGATGATGATGATGATGATGATGATGATAAAAACAATGATGATGATGATAAAGACAATGAAGATGGTGATGACAAAGATGATGATGACAAAGACAATGATGATGGTAATGACGATGATGATGATGATGATGATTACAAAGACAATGATGATGATGGTAATGACAATGATGATGATGCTGGTGATGATGACGATAATGACAATGTTGGTGATGATATTGACAGTGATGATGATGATGATGAAAATAATGATGATGATGATGACAAAGACAATGAAGATGGTGATGACAATGATGATGATGATGCTGGTGATATTGACAGTGATGATGATGATGATGATGATAAAAACAATGATGATGATGATGACAAAGACAATGAAGATGGTGATGACAATGATGATTATGATTATGAGGATGATGATGGTGATTTTAATGACTGATGATGATAATGACGATGACAGTGTCAGTGTCAGTGTCAATGATGTTGATGCTGATGACAATGATGTTCATAATGATGATGACGAAGACAACGACAATGATGTTTATGATGAAGATGATGATGACATTGATGTTGACGGTGATGATAACAATGATGTTGATGATGATTACAATGATGTTGATGAGGAAAACAATGATGTTGATGATGATGAAAACAATGATGATGACAATGATGTTGATGATGATGATGACAGTGATGTTCATAATGATGATGTCGAAGACTACGACAATGATGTTTATGATGACGATGACGATGATGATGACAGTGATGTTGACGGTGATGATAACAATGATGATTATGACAATGATGTTGATGATGATGCAATGACAATGATGTTGATGATGATGGCAATGACAATGATGTTGATGATAACGATGATGATAATGCCAGTGATGAAGATGATGATAATGATGATGATGATGATGTTGATGGTTGTAATGATGATGATGCAGATGATAGTGATAATGTAATGTTTATAAATCCATATCCACATTCCACAAAGAAAAGTTTAAGATAAGAATGTAATATCATAGCAGATTATATGTTTTAAACATTATACCAGCAACATCAATTTCTTATTTCACGACAGTGTCTACATCAGGGGTAGAGGGCTCGCTTGAGATACGATGGTTAGTAAACTAGCTCCCGATGACACCAAAAACAGTGGTATGTACTGTCCTGGCTATGGGAAAATACTTACACAACGGTCCTTGGCTGTGTTTTAGTAGGAATATGTTATGTGGTGAAGGGGGATTTATCTCTCTTTTTTCCCTAGTTACCAGTTGTTGAACTAACCATGTGTACGCCACTTATACACCAGATAGTGGTAGTTGAAACTAAGATATGATGCCATTGATTAAAGTTTATATTTCAGACTGAATGCGGAAAAGCGTTCTCACTTTATCGTTATGAGGGGCGGAATTTAGCTCAGTTGGTTGAGTGCTCGCTTGAGATGATTGCGTCGCCAGGGCCGTAGCCCCCCTACCCCCCCCCCCCCCGGTTAGCTACGGCCCTGGTCGCAGGATCCAGTCACCTAGGTGGACCCATTCAACTGATTTGTTTCTCGTTCCAACCAGTTCACCACATCAGGACAAATGCCGTGATGTGTGTTTTCCTGTCTGTGGGAAAGTGCATATAACAGATCCCTTGCGGCATTAGAGAACATGTAGTTGGTTTCGTCAGAATAACCATATGTTTGACATCCAATAGCCGATGATTAATTAATCAATGTGCTCCAGTGGTGTCGTTAAACAAAACAAACAAACTTTATCATTATTAATATACTCTTCCCACCCTTGGTTTCGTCTATGTAGACTTGCTGCTATTTCAGAGTAAAGGTGAGGAAGCGCTCTTCCTGTCAGAGAATCCAGTCCACAGGAATCTTCCCCGGGGCCACCGTCGTCAGAGGAACAGACTGGAAGTGGGGCAACCAAGATGGTAAGAAACCCGTCTTGTAAATTAAAAGCTGCAATCTCAAAATAGTTTAACACAAATGTAGATTACACTGTCATTGTTGAATACTTTGTGACCCTTGGTCTTACCTGAAACATCTCAAGTGCCGAATGTGCTAAATCGTAAAGTGGTGATTCCACCATCTCTCTCTCTTTCTCTCTCTCTCTCTCTCTCTCTCTCTCTCTCTCTCTCTAAATCTCTCTAAATCTCTCTAAATCTCTGTGTCTGTCTATCTATCTACGTTTTCCCCCGTTTCACCCCTTTTTTTTCGTTCTCTTGCAATTTTCTATCCCAGTGTCTGACTCCTATATGTGTGTCTCCCTGTCACTGTCTATCCAGTCAAATTTAATTTCATATAATCATGCCCATATTTTAACCGTCTTTTAAAAAAATTCAGCAGACGTGTCTACGTGCAGTGACATTGTTAGCATTATGTTTTCATGGCTCGTTCTTCCGATTTAGCTCCAAAAGGCATTTATTTCAACCCTGTTTCACAGGAAATGGAACATTTGATTTTTTCCATGTCTTTATGTTGGTGTCATTGGTTCTGATTGTAGGTGGTCCACGATCCCCGGGTACAGTCAAATCTGTGGAGTACTCCCGCATGCACTCGGCCACACGTAACACGGTGGTGGTCACTTGGGACAACGGGAACTCCAACATCTGTAGAGTCGGTGCCAACGGGAAGATGGACTTACAGTGTGTAGAAGAATGTCCTGGGATATATTATTATAAAGATCACCTGCCACAAATAGGTACGGTCATTTGTTTCACATATATATAAATCATGGTGAACGGGTGTAACACTAGTAGAAGCTGCTGCTGCTGTTGCTGCTGCAGTTAAGAAGGCTTATTTTCAAATTCCAAGAGTCCATGTTTATTTCGTATGTGCCAAGTTAGGTCGTGGGTCTAAACATATTTATTTTGTCTCGCAAATGTGACACTGATTCATGATGTTGACAGTTGAAGTGTTCGACGTGAACTGACGATATTGGATCTGACACGTCCCCTTTTATCGTCTTCTAAGAAATGCTTGTTCCGTTTTCGACCCATGCCAGTTTGCTGTCGTCGTTTCTTTTCCACGCCACTCTGTTCTCGTTTCTGTTTCTGTTCGCCTTGGCTTGCTCTACCACCTGTTATGTTGTGGCGACCATGACGACTTTGGGTGTCGGGGGCTTGTTCTTGTCCTCTTTTTCCTTTTTTCCAAGTGAGATCGTAGAGTTCTAATCATCAATCCACTGTACATCATGTGACTTTTCCCACCACGTTGCACTGGAAAATGAGACTGAAGTTTGCCGTGGGCTTGCAACTTGTAAAAGCGGGTCCATTTGTCTGCGTCGGGAACGTACAACTTGTACTGGTTTGACATGTTGCGCCTTTGAAGGTTCTATCTCAAATGACTATTGTCGTGAACATATTCTATGGCGTGAGTTTTTGAGTTGAATAGAACCAAAGAATAGGTCCTTTATTCTCTTTTCATTACAATTTATTCAACTCAAATTATCAAAATGATTCGGTTCTTAAAGCCATCACGGCTTGACTTGGATCCCAGTTCGACAACAGCTGCAAAAGAATGGAAGCACTGGCATAGAACTTTCTCGAACTTTATTGAGTAGTGTGGGGAAGAAGCACCGGACAAATTCCGAACTCTGATTAAGAGTGTCACAATTATAAATCCGCCATTGAGATATGTTCAGTTTGTCTCAGTATGTTCAGTATGTGGAGTGCGCATGCGTGAACAATGGTGGACGTCTTTTTCGGAGCTCTCGAAAAATATATATAAAACATCTGAATATGAACTGAATTCGAACTGAATGTATTACGAAATGTGTGAGAAAGCAAGAAGAACGACTACATGTAAGTCAGAAACTTTTAAAAGCGAAATAGAATGAAATATAACGAATTGACGATAACCTACACGACCCATATACCTGATTTATACCCGGTTGATTCAAGTGTACTCTGATAATTTGTTGTAATTGTAACGATGGACTCCTAAGACAGAGTGATCTAGGTGCATTAGCTGTTTGTTAATGAGAATTGTGTGTACCGTGTTTCGTGTATCGTGACTTAAGCTATTGACTCGCGCACTGATCAAGACAAAATGGCTACAAGTGAGAATGTATCTACAGTTTTAGGCAATACAAGGGAGGTGATGTACGGGAGTAATGATAAATCTGAAAATCCGTCTATGGACTATATTATTCATGTAATGACAATGATGAATTCAAGACTATCACAAATAGAAATGTATGTGAGAAAAATTGAAAACGTTCAAGCGACGCTCTCTGCATTGACTATGAAAGTTAACTCCTTGGAAGCCGACGTTAAAAGTATTCAGTCGACAAACTCAAACCTGGAGTCCAGTCTGCAAGGCTTGGGTCACCTGTATGACCGTGTCAAGTATTCCAGCGACAACAATGCAGCGGAGTTACTACAGATGAAAAGCTCAATCAAGCATATTGACAGTAACAATGCGGCGGAGTTACTACAGATGAAAAGCTCAATCAAGCATATTGACAGTAACAATGCGGCAGTTAGAAAAGAGTTAGAGTTTCTCCGAAAAGAAAACGAAGAAATGAAAGGTGCAGTGACAGATATGCAATGCCGCTCCATGAAGTACAACCTAATCTTTACTGGTCTCGCCGAAAACGCCAACGAGAATCCCGAACATGTAATCAGAGATTTCTTAAACGATGAACTTGGTTTAGACTGGGATTTGGAATTTAGTAACGTCCACTGATTCGGAAGGAGACAGATAGGGAAACCGCGCGACCCATTGTTGTGAAGTTCCTGTACTACAAAGAACTGCAAATTGTTAAAGAACATGCATATCAACTGAAAGGTAAGCCATATGGCATTAACGAACAGTTTCCTGCAGTGATTGAGGAACGCCGGAGAAGGTTGTATCCCACGGCAAAGAGACTCAGACTAACCGGCCACAAAACAAAAATGGTGAGAGATAAACTGTTTGTCGACGGAAGACCATACGACGAAACGACACTCACAGAGCGCCGTTCATACAGAGACGTTGTGCCAGGCAGCACGAGTGAGCCGCGACAGACAAATCAACCTCGACCGATTGAACAACCACAACAAAGCAGAGTTCGCGACGACGGCAGAAGACCTACACCAAAACGACAGCGTGCTCCGTCAACACCAACCGCTGAGAATACCACCGAATCAGAATTGCGACATGACGAAAACAAGACCGACTAGGGGTGCGCGGAGGGTGACTTGTCTGTACTTTCTTGGAACGTTTGCAGATCACTGGAAGACAAATTAAAAGACTCACAGTTTTTAGAAATAATAAGTAATTATGATATTATTTGTCTTTACGAATGCTGGACAGAAGCCGGTGAACTTTCCTTACCTAACTATATTACTTATAATGTACCACGAAAACAGGGAAAAGGGGGAGGGATAGTGATATTTATCAAAGAATGTTTGATAGAATGTTGTACGTTAGTTAAGAAAGTGTGTGATAGCATTGTTGTTCTAAAAATCAAATGTGATATTGGTTGTTTTAGTAGATCAAGAGAGAAAGACGTTTATTTATTCGCTTGCTATATACCATCTGTCAACAGTACCTACTATGATCATAATGATACTGATTTATTCATAACCCTTGAAGCCCAGATAGGGATATATTCTGAGTTGGGAGATGTTATCGTAATTGGAGACTTCAATAGCAGAACTGGCACTGATCTGGACTACATTAGCAATGATATACTACCGGATTGTTCAATTTCAATATTAGGAAATATATTCGAATACTTACCTGACAATAGTGATATCGCAACACGCTTCAGTGAAGATAAAACTGTCAACCATTTTGGTAGAAAACTGTTATCTATTTGTAAAAACAGCGGTTTACGGATTGTGAATGGTAGGCTTGAAGGAGATAAGAATGGTAGTATTACATTCTATAACACAAATGGCACAAGCCTCATAGATCATTTACTTGTTGGTGAATCTTTTTTTAGACACATCAAACATTTCCAATCCGGAATATTTAATTGTTTCTCAGATCATTCTCCTGTTAGTTTTAAAATAGCTCATTTAGTTAAAAATTCTATCACCGAGATTAACAAAATTCAAACACACACCAGTATAAAATGGAACGATGAAAACACGTTCATAATTAATGGCGAAATCGCTGAAAACATTGATATGTTACTGAATACTTGTACTATAAATGATAAAAGCCTGAAAAACGTAAATGAATGTGTAGACAAATTTGTACAAAAACTTAATGAAATAATTTTACCTTATTGTTCTGTAACAGAGTACAAATCAAATTCAAAGAAAAATGCGAAAGCCATAGTTATTCCCGATGACAAACCCTGGTTTAACGAGACGTGCAAGAAATGCTATCTTGATTACAAAAAGGCTATACAATCGTTTAATGCAAACATAACTGCTATTAATCGAATTGAACTTGTTCATGCGAAGAAACTATACAAGACATTGCAATATAAACTTAAACGAAAATATAAATGTCAACAAGGTAATATGCTTATTATTTACGAAAGCATAACCCTAAAACATTCTACAAACATTTTCAAAAACGTAAGCAAAATG